>JAPXFY010000025.1:54929114-54931614 GCA_030674185.1 Monoplex corrugatus
AACAAGAATGACTTGGATCATTCTTCCATCATATTAGGACACAGAAGACGACTTGGATCATTCTTCCATCATATCAGGACACACAAGACGACTTGGATCATTCTTCCATACGTATAAGGACACACAGACGACTTGGATCATTCTTCCATCATATAAGGACAAGAAGACGACTTGGATCATTCTTCCATCATATAAGGAAAACAAGACGACTTGGTCATTCTTCCATCATATAAGGACACACAAGACGACTTGGATCATTCTTCCATCATATAAGGACAACAAAGACGACTTGGATCATTCTTCCATCATGTCAGGACACACAAGACGACTTGGATCATTCTTCCATCATATAGGACACACAAGACGACTTGGATCATTCTTCCATCATATAAGGACACACAAGACGACTTGGATCATTCTTCCATCATATAAGGACACACAAGACGACTTGGATCATTCTTCCATCATATAAGGACAACAAGACGACTTGGATCATTCTTCCATCATAAGGACACACAAGACGACTTGGATCATTTTTCCATCATATAAGGACACAAGAGACTTGGATCATTCTTCCATCATATAAGGACACACAAGACGACTTGGATCATTCTTCCATCATATAAGGACACACAAGAGACTTGGATCATTCTTCCATCATATAAGGACACACAAGACGACTTGGATCATTCTTCCATCATGTAAGGACACACAAGACGACTTGGATCATTCTTCCATCATGTAAGGACACAAAGACGACTTGGATCATTCTTCCATCATATAAGGACACACAAGACGACTTGGATCATTCTTCCATCATGTAAGGACACACAAGATGACTTGGATCATTCTTCCATCATATAAGGACACACAAGACGACTTGGATCATTCTTCCATCATAAAGGAACACAATGACTTGGATCATTCTTCCATCATATAAGGTACACAAGAGACTTGGATCATTCTTCCACATAATAAGGACACACAAGAGACTTGGATCATTTTCCATCATATAAGGACACAAGATGACTTGGATCATTTTCATCATATAAGGACACACAAGATGACTTGGATCATTCTTCCATCATATAAGATACACAAGATGACTTGGATCATTCTTCCATCATGTAAGGATACACAAGATGACTTGGATCATTCTTCCATCATGTAAGGATACACAAGATGACTTGGATCATTCTTCCATCATGTAAGGATCACACAAGATGACTTGGATCATTCTTCCATCATGTAAGGATCACACAAGATGACTTGGATCATTCTTCCATCATATAAGGATACACAAGATGACTTGGATCATTCTTCCATCATGTAAGGATACACAAGATGACTTGGATCATTCTTCCATCAGTATAAAGGATACACGAGATGACTTGGATCATTCTTCCATATAAGGATACACAAGATGACTTGGATCATTCTTCATCATTAAGATACACACACAAGATGACTTGGATCATTCTTCCATCATAAATGATACAACCAAGATGATTGACCATTCTTCCATCATGTAAGGATACACAAATGACTTGGATCATTCTTCCATCATGTAAATACACAAGATGACTTGGATCATTCTCATCATGTAAGGACACACACAAATGACTTGATCATTCTTCCATCATGTAGGAACACCAAAGATTTGGATCATTCTTCATCATGTAAGGATACCAAGATGACTTGGATCATTTTCCATCATGTAAGGACACACAAATGACTTGGATCATTCTTCAAAATGTTAAGATACACAGAGACTTGGATCATTCTTCCATCATGTAAGACACACAAATGCTTGGATCATTTTCATCATGTAAGGATACACCAAATGACTTGGAATTCTCTATGTCACTGAACACCATGATGCATTCCTAGTACAGAGACACTTAAATACACTGTGAGAGACCAATGCATTTGCATCTGAAGTTGCATTTCGAGTGTAATGTCAACAAAACAGTTACAAAGGCAGCTGCTCACTAACTCAGAGGAACCAGATGTAGTGTGATCAGAAGAATTAGAACTCAAACTGATCAAAAAGAACAGAGTTACTCTGGACCATCATCTGCTCATTGTCCAGTTTCAGCCAACAGATAACCAGACTGATTACGTGATTACCAGACTGATTACGTGATTACCAGACTGATTACGTGATTACCAGACTGATTACATTCGAGGAAATGTTGAAGAATCTAACCCAAGATGAACCTTGGATGTCTAGCCTACTAATAGCGACCTGCTGAGTTTGGAGTTTGGAGTTTAAGAGGGATTCACTCCACTCAGACAACTCCCTATGCGCTCCACCTAAATCTACCAGCAATTATCTGACAGACCTCCAGAGCCTGTGCAGAAGACTATGCGCCTGTACGATCTTGAAATGGGGAGGGGGAGAAGAGACATATGAAACGCGAAACTGACACCACAATAATGACGGAAACATTAAGATAGACAGAAACAGGCCAGTTTTTTGTGTTCCAGGCAGAGATTG
>JAPXFY010000025.1:54936614-54986614 GCA_030674185.1 Monoplex corrugatus
TTTGATTCGTAAAGGTGTCCAATAGACCCTTGAATGTGTTAGTAGATGGTGCTGTTTTGTATTTAGTTGGCAGTGGGTTCCAGAGATTTGAACTCTGTAACAATGTTTACTCTTATTAGTATTATAGCATTTAATATGTACTGTACCCTCCTGATTCCTAATCTTATTATATACTGTATCCTCCTGATTCCTAATCTTATTATATACTGTACCCTCCTGATTCCTAATCTTATTATATACTGTACCCTCCTGATTCCTAATCTTATTATATACTGTACCCTCCTGATTCCTAATCTTATTATATACTGTACCCTCCTGATTCCTAATCTTATTATATACTGTACCCTCTTGGTTCCTAGTCATATTATACAGTACCCTCTTGGTTCCTAGTCATATACACTTATCCTCTTGGTTCCTAGTCATATTATACACTGTACCCTCCTGATTCCTAATCTTATTATATACTGTACCCTCTTGGTTCCTAGTCATTATATACTGTACCCTCTTGGTTCCTAGTCATATACACTTATCCTCTTGGTTCCTAGTCATTATATACTGTACCCTCTTGGTTCCTAGTCATTATATACTGTACCCTCTTGGTTCCTAGTCATTATATACTGTACCCTCTTGGTTCCTAGTCATTATATACTGTACCCTCTTGGTTCCTAGTCATATCATACACTGTATCCTCTTGGTTCCTAGTCATTATATACTGTACCCTCTTGGTTCCTAGTCATTATATACTGTACCCTCTTGGTTCCTAGTCATATACACTTATCCTCTTGGTTCCTAGTCATTATATACTGTACCCTCTTGGTTCCTAGTCATTATATACTGTACCCTCTTGGTTCCTAGTCATTATATACTGTACCCTCTTGGTTCCTAGTCATTATATACTGTACCCTCTTGGTTCCTAGTCATATCATACACTGTATCCTCTTGGTTCCTAGTCATTATATACTGTACCCTCTTGGTTCCTAGTCTTATTATATAATGTACCCTCTTGGTTCCTAGTCATTATATACTGTACCGTCTTGGTTCCTAGTCATATACTGTACCCTCTTGGTTCCTAGTCATATTATATACTGTACCCTCTTGGTTCCTAGTCATATATACTGTACCCTCTTAGTTCCTAGTCATATTATATACTGTACCCTGTTGGTTCCTAGTCATATTATATACTGTACCCTCTTGGTTCCTAGTCATATTATACAGTACCCTCTTGGTTCCTAGTCATATTATACAGTACCCTCTTGGTTCCTAGTCATATTATACAGTACCCTCTTGGTTCCTAGTCATATTATACAGTACCCTCTTGGTTCCTAGTCATATTATACAGTACCCTGTTGGTTCCTAGTCATATTATACAGTACCCTGTTGGTTCCTAGTCATTTATACAGTACCCTCTTGGTTCCTAGTCATATTATACAGTACCCTGTTGGTTCCTAGTCATATTATACAGTACCCTCTTGGTTCCTAGTCATATTATACAGTACCCTGTTGGTTCCTAGTCATATTATACAGTACCCTGTTGGTTCCTAGTCATTATACAGTACCCTCTTGGTTCCTAGTCATATTATACAGTACCCTCTTGGTTCCTAGTCATATTATACAGTACCCTCTTGGTTCCTAGTCATATTATATACTGTACCCTCTTGGTTCCTAGTCATATTATACAGTACCCTCTTGGTTCCTAGTCATATTATACAGTACCCTCTTGGTTCCTAGTCATATTATACAGTACCCTCTTGGTTCCTAGTCATATTATACAGTACCCTCTTGGTTCTTAGTCATATTATACACTGTATCCTCTTGGTTCCTAGTCATATTATACACTGTATCCTCTTGGTTCCTAGTCATATTATATACTGTACCCTCTTGGTTCCTAGTCATATTATACTTATCCTCTTGGTTCCTAGTCTTATTATATACTGTACCCCCTTGGTTCCTAGTCATATACTGTACCCCCTTGTTCCTTGTCTTATATACTGTACCCTCTTGGTTCCTAGTCTTATTATATACTGTACCCCCCTTGGTTCCTAGTCTTATTATACACTGTACCCTCTTGGTTCCTAGTCTTATTATATACTGTACCCCCTTGGTTCCTAGTCATTATATACTGTACCCTCTTGGTTCCTAGTGATGTTATATACTGTACCCTCTTGGTTCCTAGTGATGTTATATACTGTACCCTCTTGGTTCCTAGTCATATGCTGTACCCTCTTGGTTCCTAGTCTTATTGTATACTGTACCCTCTTGGTTCCTAGTCTTATTATATACTGTACCCTCTTGGTTCCTAGTCATTATATACTGTACCCTCTTGGTTCCTAGTCATATTATATACTGTACCCTCTTGGTTCCTAGTGATGTTATATACTGTACCCTCTTGGTTCCTAGTGATGTTATATACTGTACCCTCTTGGTTCCTAGTCTTATTATTTATAAGGAGAAGAATGCCTCAAGAGTAATGTCTTCTAAATTACCAAATAATCTAAGTTTCACTGATATCTATTGTACGCCTGCCCTTTAAATTAATGATTGTCAAGTCAGTGATCTTTGACTTGATAATTCGTATCTTTACATTCTTTGACTCTTTTGGTTGTTCTTCTCTGTACTCGTTCAACTGCTGCTGATTGGTGTTTGAGATATTGGTAGGCCTACAATGTAATATTTCTATATTCTTTTGCCATATGTCTCGATTCATACATTGGTCGTTTGATCTTTTATGCATCGTTGGGTAGGCCTACAATGTAATATTTCTATATTCTTTTGCCATATCTGTCTCGATTCATACTTATACATTGATCGTTTGATCTTTTATGCATCATTGTTTTTGCTTTCTACAAACCCCTGCTGGGTCCAACAGGAGTATTATTGTTCACCCAGATGTGTACAAAAGCCACCAAAAAGTTGGCAGCTAAAATCATATGATCATGACAATCAGCACAGTTATGCCCAAGTGGTTTGGACACTGGTCTTCCAAGTGGAAGGTTTGGATTCAGACCTGCTTTTCTCTCTCCCCCCTCTTTTTCTCTCTCCCTATAGTATCTCTCCCTGCTTCTCTCTCTCTCCCCCTTTCTTTCTCTTTCTCTCTATCCCTATCGTATCTCTCCCTCTCTCTCTTTCCCTGCTTCTGCTGGGTAAAGGGTGGAGATTTTTCTGATCTCCCATGTCAACATACCTGTTAGTGCCTCATTGAACCATCTTTGTGTGTATGTGCATGTAGGACATCAATTACACGCATAAAATTAAATCAATATTTTTTATTTCCCAATGGTATAGATACTAGGCCATAGGCCAATTTACCAGCCTACGTGGAGTGATACAAAGAGAAAATGACAAAGAGTGAGAGAGAGAGAGAGAGGGAGAGATACTATAGGGAGAGAGAGGGGGAAGGGGGATAGAGAGAAAGAAAGAGAGATACTGTATCTATGACTGGAAATAACTCAACAACTACAGGGTAAAATCAAACAAATGCAGACTTTAATGACACACAAGTAGAAATAACTGGCAACTTACCATTAATTTTATCCTGATAGGTCTACTACAATCAAGCCAAGCACTGTACCATTGTTAACCATACGCAACCCATGTTGATATTTTTCCAGTTGATTAACACACACAATGTACACCAAAATACTTCCTGCCTGGTTTTCTTAAAACCACTACAAAATCACATCACCTTATCATATCAACCATTAAAAGAATAATAATAAAAAAAAAAGGGGTCCATATACAGAAGTTTTGTAACAAAAATACCAAACACAAAAGTAATGTAAAATTGGAAAATTTTTTGGAAAGATACTATCAAATATTATAAAAATACCTTTAATAATTTCAAACAAATCTTTTCATTTTTATCATTTTTCTTTCTGGGAAACTTCAACAACAATGTAGAATTTATTCAAGACATTCTTCTTTTTAATCTACAAAAAAATTCGTCTGTACAGGCATGATTCAATCAATGGGAAACAAGGTAATGGGAGGTCTGCAAGCAATTAAAATCTACATGTTCAAAAAACACACAAAACTGATACAACATGCTCATTATGAAGATGGAACACAAGGAATGAATAATCAAGACTGAAACCAACCGAGAAACAAGATTTCAACGTAACCTTCATCACAGCTCATTGACTTGAGAGTCTAAAAAGACCCACGGTCATTACTAAAAAATGAGGACAGTCAAATGACGCATATAGCATTTCAACCCAAAAATTAAGGCATGTTTCACTGAGGCTATGACTGCTTATGCATTCTATTCAACAGGAACGCATTAGAACATGTGGGTCTGGCACAATGTAGGAATCGGTAGTATCGATACCACTAATCTTTACAGAGTGTAAGACCAATGATACGAGCACAGGGACTGCTGAAAGGTTTGTTACTTACCGGGGTATTTATCACTTATTTACTAATATACAAAATCAAATGAAACAAGCAGAAATCATCAGCAAGAATATTTTTAAGCATATATCCAAAATGAAAGATTTTTTTTTTGGTATGGGGAGGGGGGGAGGGAAGGAGAAAAGGGGGCTTTTTCAACAAGAAAAAAAAACCCGGGTATGTTAGGCTAAACAAGCTGTGATGAGGGTTAACATGAATTATCAGTCATCCCGTAAGATTAACCCTTTCAGCGCCAATGTAACTGTCTGCTTGCTGCTCCAAGCAGGCACAGTGCTAGCATGTGCTTAAGAATCACGGTAAAATCAGAATACAAAGAGACAGAAAAAAACAGTCTACAAAAGATAAGAACACAGAACAGACGAAATGGACAGCCCATCTGCCCAAAAATCAAAAGTCGCTGAAGACAGACGTGTTCACCACATGACCGTTCACTTCCTTTAACCCTTTAACTCCCATACCCCATCCACCAATTGCAAACACTTAACCCTTTGGCTCCCTCACCCTATCCACCAGCTTCCCACAGGAAGCTGGGGGATAGGGTAAGGTAGTCAAAGGGTTACGTTTTTGCTTCGCTGGCAATGTAGGGAGCTGGTAGACGGTGCAGGAGACAAAGGGTTAATCAGACCGAATGAACAGTCCCAAGTAGGTCAATGCAGTGAATATGCTCTCCAGTGGAACGGCCTGTCACTATAGACAAGTCACCATCACCTTTCCTCAACATCACTTTCCTTTTCTTATCCAGTATGTCTGTGCTACTACAGAAATCAGGAATGAATCTGGATGTATTTGTCCACTCGGTTCTAGTATTTATTCGTCTTTGATACACCTTGTAATAAGAATCAACTGGTGCGTTTCTGTACTTGGAAAGGAAGGGTGAACATGGAAGAATATAGCAGCAATGTTTTAATACTGACATATTTAAAGCTGGCACTGTGAACGACTACATTCCAACAGTGTTGGTGATGAAAGGGTCATTAACCCTTTGACTCCCGCACCCTGTGCACCAACATCCTGCATTGTCGACCATGCTAGCAAAGCAAAAACTTAACCCTCTGATTCTCTCACCCTATCCACCAGCTTCCTGCAGGATAAGTTGAGGGAGTCAAAGGGTTAAGTTTTTGCAGTTGGAAGATAGGGTGCAGGAGTCAAAGGGTTAATCATTGTGGTTACATACCAAAACCAACAGGGCTGAAACCTGCCATCCCACTTAAAGAAAACAATATCTGCAAATAGCACAAAACATATGATTTACTTCAGCAATATTTTGTAAAGGTGCAACATTATTATCATCAGCCTGAACTTGTAGAAATGACAGAATGTAAACTGCTGTATTTCTGCTCAATCATCATTTTCATGATGAAATAATATGGGTGGGTAGCTACTCCACCCCCTAAATAAAAACAAAAAGCCTGAAGTGATACACAAGTTATGGAAAACAGATCTACACCCCGTTTTTGTTGCACGAAGTCATATTTCCCAATATTTCTGGAATTCCCATCACAGCATGTCTCCAACAGCGTTTCTCCATTCAGGGGATTTCACTCATGCACATGATCTTGTCATGTTCTCACCAAAATCACCATTCTCATACACGATACAATCTATACTGCCTTCACATAAAAAACAATCTCTAAACCCCCCTCTGATTCTCTCACCCTATCCACCAGCTTCCTGCAGGATAAGTTGAGGGAGTCAAAGGGTTAAGTTTTTGCAGTTGGAAGATAGGGTGCAGGAGTCAAAGGGTTAATCATTGTGGTTACATACCAAAACCAACAGGGCTGAAACCTGCCATCCCACTTAAAGAAAACAATATCTAGCGATAGTGATATGCTTCCTCTCCAATTCCCCCACTCCATAATTTCACACATGACCAACCTTTCAGAATCTTCTACAAAGCTGGTCTCTACCACTGTGACGGCAACACTTCACAACAAACCGAAAAGAAATGACATCTACACAACAGAATCATGAAAAGGATGCTAATAATGATGTTCCATTTCTCCTTCATTTTTGTTCGGTCACTTTTCAATGAGTAATAACATGCCGATGGAAATACTTCAGCATCCAGGTTGTTCGTAAGGTGATGCCTACTGACTTAATACATTGATCTTCTATCTCAAGCAGAATTTGTTCATCTTGGAGCCTTGTTGTTCCAGTGGTTTCAAATTGAAAATGCATATTGTGGCAGCAGAACATTCAATATTGTAAGCAGCAAAGTTACTAATAGCCATAAATGCATCACTCTGCTCCTACATCGCTACGGTTATGCAACACAAAATATAGAAGTACCTTGGGTAGACTAAGCGTTCTTACCAGCAGTGGTTGCTCTGTGTGTTGGAAAGAATGTGTACGAAAAGGTTAAAGCTGTCAACAACTGTTAGTTTCATCAAACTTGGAAGGTTAAGGCAGTGTTACACACAATCAGAAAGTTTGTTCTACTTATAGGGTAAACTGATCTAAAAACCAACCAATTTTAGCTGATGTAAAATCCGACCGACATCCAGAGTTTGCCTCACAAAACCGAAAGTGCATCACTCCTGTTACCAAAAATAGGTGAGAGAAACTGGTTTCAGTTTAAATAATAACCAGATTTCTGGGACTTGCCAATAAAAAATACAGAAAATTAAAAAAAATTACAATACAGTGAGATGCTGAAGGCCACACCAACCCGTATGCTTCTATGTGCCACACATGCCAAAGCAAATTTCCATGTGATCGTTTGCTGACCCCTTGTAGCAACAAACTGATCCTGTTGAGAGAGAATCGATTTGCTGCTTACAGATCACATTGCCTGGTGCATAAATATCAACTGCAGAAGCTATTTTTAGGCTTTGGACGCTATTTAGATCAGTTCCTCTCATGAAATGGCAGGTTTTGGTCGATCGGACTTTACATCAGGCTTGAATACCCGAGTGATCCAATTCTCAACCAACTCTCACAGTCTCTCAAGCTGTTCCAGCTAGTCATCTGTAAAATACTTCTGGAGATATGTCGCAAGACCTGTGCCTCGTGACTGAATCCGTCAGATTTACATCAGTTTACCCTACAGGACCAAAGTTCAAAGGGAGCTAGGAATATTCAGTGATGCTATCAGCAAAATAGCTTTGGAGATTGACGGCACAACAGAATATAAAATGTAGTTCATACTGATAAGTTCATGATCCTCATGTCGCATTCAAAATTTCATATATATTCAGTAATATTGGAACTTACATGTATTATTGTAATCATGAAAAAAATCACACAACCTAAACGATGTGCATGCAAATATATAAACATAAAATCAAAACCACGATGAACCAAAACGGCTAATTTCTGCATAAAAAAACAACAAAAAAACCAGAAATTAACCAACCAACTAACCAAACAACCAGCAATATAGGAAAATTAGATTGAAAAAAAAAAAAAGAATCCCCATGGCAACTGCTTACAGTGTAAAGAAAACAAACGAAACATAGCAAAACGAGATCTGCAAATTGAGACACTGTGAACAATGCTGAACACACAAGGCAACATGACACTATTCAGCAAAACAAATAAAAGAAATAATTTCAGAGAATGAACAAAATAGGTTTGAAATTATTTTTAAAAAATGAACAAAATAGGTACTTTCAAAGAAGTCAGCAGCAGATTTTGAATGAAATGTCTACAACTGGATACCACAGCATAATACATATAAATAAACTGTAGATAGGCTCAATCTAAACAAGTGGAGAAAACGTCACAGACAGGAGCTGCCGCTGCCTAATGCATGAATACCCGATATGAAGACTGGGCCTCCCATGCCAAGATATACACAATGTGGGTCCCTATTTCTTTCAGAAAGAAAACAAAATGGCAATACACATATACAAACACAACAACTTCCACAGCACTTTTGTGAGTCGACATTCTACAGGTGCCTTCTACACTAATGGTGGTCACATCCACTCGGCTGGTTATACAGCGTTATGCTGGTGACACAAGGGGTGAGGGTTCAACCCTGAAGTGAGCCACAGGCTATTAATTGGCCCCACTGGCTCAGCCGCTTAGATTGCCATGCTAATAGCACAGCGGTTGTGGTTCAACTTCAGACAGGGTTCCACTTTTTTGTGGCTGGTCCTTTAGGTCTGCGGGTTAGAATGCTGTGCCGATACAGCGGAGGTTGGGGGTATGACACCCATGTGGGCAACCATGTTTTTTGAACACCATGCTTATAATGCAGGGGTCAAGGATTTGACCCTTGCGCAGGACACGGTTCCTTTAAGCAAGCTGGCTGAATCTTTATTATTAATACAATCACGGACATGAGATTCAATGTCGCTTGTTCAGTCCCAGAGCACAATGTAAGAACTGGCATATTGTCTGCCCACAGCTGAGCATTTCAGAGATTTGTTTTCTCTCTGTCTTTCATTCTAAGACCTTGTCAACCCATAAGGTTTCGCGCAGACTTAAACAATCTGCCAGATGCGGATTGGGTGGAGATTAGGAACTGTCTGAGCATGGAAAATCCCTCTTGGAAAAACTTCCATCTCTAAACTCTTCATTGAGCTATTATGCATGAGCATTAAAGAAACAATGTGGATGATAGACACAATTATTTTAATATCAAATGTCTTTTTAACATTCTTAAAAGTTTCTGTTCATGTTCAAGTACTCAAACAAACATAGCGCAATACACACTGCAATTTCTGATGCGATCAAGTAATGCTGTCTATTTTGAACAAGATGGCATAATTGAACAGGATGGTACAAGTACAAATAAACTGAAAATGGAAAAAGCCTAAAGAGATGAGCATAATTCATTCGACTGAATGCTGATGGTGGGTATTACTCTTTGTTCCATGCATGCTAAAATTATGAAAGAAAACATTCAGAACATTAAAACTGTCTCTACTTAACACTTTCAGCAATTCTGATGACTGATGTCAACAACAGAAATTCATAACTGTGGGCAGTTCAAGCTGACACTCTGTCAGACAGCTACACAACTCTAGTAAGCATTTATGTAACTTTCTGAGCTACTTTATTCCACATGAGGCATGAGCAAGCATGATGGTGAGGTTCCAAAATAATAGCAGTATAGCACAGCTATGCCGAGACTTCCAGAGTTCTACCTGGGTAAACAGCATGCATCTATACTTTAACCCTTTCACTCCTGCACCCTGTCCACCAACTGCAAAAAGTTAACCCTTTGATTCCCTCACCCTATCCACCAGTTTCCTGCAGGAAGCTGGTGGATAGGGTGAGGGAATCAAAGGGTTAACTTTTTGCTTTGACAGCATGGTTGACAATACAGGAAGCTGGTGGACAGGGTGCGGGAGTCAAAGGGTTAACTATGATAGTTTCTTTAATTGAAAGGGAACCTGTAACAAACAATGTGTACACTTCCACAAGCATATAAGTTTGTCACCAACAAAATATCTGAGAAACAATTAGGGTACTTAAGGGTTATTTTTTTTATCATTTTCTTATAAAAACAGTGTAATAGAGCTGTCTCGGAGTAATAGAGCTGTCTATCGTGAAGGAAATATAAAATATGCAAAGACCCTTCTGTTAGATTTGTAACTATCCCCAGGAATATTCATTTAGTGCTTTAAAAAAAATCATTTTCTAAAAATCTAAAAAGCAGCAAAAATGTTTACAGAACGACACATTAGCAGAAGAGTGCAAACAGCGATGGAATAGATGATATAAGCGGTGGTGAGGTTGTTTTTATAATTTAATTAACATGTGAATATATGTAACAGACTTGAAGGGGGGAGGGGGTTAAGGGTTATGTTTTTTTAATTTTAATTAACATGTGAATATATGTGATAGATTTGAAGGGGGGAGGGAGTTAACCCGCTGCAGTCACTTTTACTACGAGAAAAATCATGGTTTTGAATTTGCATTTGAAATATGTATGAGTAAAAAAAAAAAAAACAACAAAAAAAAAACCCTGGTGTTATTGTTATTATGCACGAAAATACAAGCAATCTGAAACACCTACTTCTAATATCTTTGGCAGCTTGTCAACTTAACAGCCAACATGTTAGATTAGTTTTTATTAATATTAGTACAATTATTAGTGATTGGCAGGTTTGTTTTTGTTTTGGTTGTTATTTTTTTTTTTAATAGTTTTACTACTACCAAGTGAGGTGAGACTTCTTGTAACAATTACTTTGGTTACTTTAAGTGTAACACAACATTACTTTTGCCTTACAGATAATATTTCAGCAGCAGGAACAGTGAAATAATATATTGGCATATAGGTCAACAGCAAACAAGACTGATCACAATCACTTGTGCAGAATGGGATTCTGTCAAAAGAGGTAACAGCTGGAAACAAGTTTAGATACTCTGCATGATCCAATGTGCAAATCTCACACATGCACACCCAAAAGAGTGACAATATATCAAACTCAAAAGTGCAGTAAGACACACAGAAAAAAAAATAGTCAAGAAAATCCAAAACTGGCAATACATGAACAAATAAATAATCAGTTTAAGAAAAATGCACACAAAAAAATGCAACACAATAAAAAAGACATGTGAGTGATATTGAATTACCAGCTTCTGGCCTGATAACTTGCCAACGAAAATTGTCACTGAACAAAATATGAGGAGACACTCTCTCAAAGCACTTCCTATTATGGTCTTCACACTGCAAAAATTGTGAGACATTTTTGTTAGGCAACAGATTCTTGAAACCATTTCCTGTTCTTCTTATGCCCAAGTATGCATGTATTCAAATGACAAGTTAGCAAGCTTACTTTTGATGTGTTTAAATCTTGTATACATGTGAACTAAACAGCCAAAATGACACTAAAACTGTTTATTTGTTCACTAATTTGTCATTTTATCACACTGTTCACATATTTATCATTTTATTACACAGAAAATGTATCATACTATTGACATTTCTCATTTTCATCTGCTCTTTCTTTACTTTCAACAATTCCACAGTTAAAAGAAAGGGAAAAAAGTATATTATGAAATTATAATTTCTGCTGTTAAGAAGAATACGCAAAAAGCTGCTATGCTGGAGATAAACCTGTGGATCTTGTGGAATGGTTGTGCATAAAACGTGTGTGTGTGTGTATAATGTTTGCGTCTTAAGTGGTCGTGTACACAATGTATGCCTTCCAAAGAAATCACCGAAAAAAAAAAAATTTTAAATAAAAAAGTCCACAAAAATCTTTCAATGTGCATGCTTTTGTGCCCGTTTGTATTTGTGCATATGATTCTTTCACATGGCATATGTTTCTGCCTGACAAACCATACCAATATCTACTACAGAATACATTACAATTATTTTGTTTATATTTCTGTATATGTCCAAAACTGTTTCATGTACTTGCATTTGTGCCTATTTGAATCCATATGTACATGACAGCTCCAAGAGCATGTATTTGTGCCTGTAAGATTACAGTGTGTGTGTGTGTGTGTGTGTGTGTGTGTATGTATGTGTGTGTGTGTGTGTGTGTGTGTGTGTGTGTGTGTGTGTGTGTGTGTGTGTGTATGTGTATTCAAGTCCATAGGTGGTAATTTCTTAGTCCATGCATGTTATTTAAAGTTTATGTAGTTCTGATGAACTTATGTACACAATCTTCTTTGTTAAGTGCATGCTTGTATTGGTATGTCTCCATGTATGCATTACACCAATGTTAACAAACGACCTTTCATTCCTACATAATTATCTTATCCTACTGAAATTGACCATATTATTTTACTTTAACCCTTTCAGCCCTAAGTACTTCTAGACCTCTGATACCTCAACCCCAAGTATTTTTAGAGAAATTCTAGCGAAAACCGGTGTCTCAGAATAAATCCTTCTAATGCTTAAAAATTTGCCAGGAAGAAAGTGTAGGGTGTCTGGAATTCGGTAATATAAACAGGATGTGGCAGAGGAGAGTAGGTGCCGGTAGAATCGCATACCGCACGCCAGCACCATACCAGGCCAGGTTAACCGGACATGTCAGGCCGCTCCTGCGGCCTGCCGGGTCCAGAGGCATTAATCGCACTGGCCGCCGCATCGGCCAGCCGGGTTCAAAGGGTTAACTGTTCTCCCTCCCCCGCAACCCCCACTCCCCTTTTCAATAAGTCTTGGCTCTGTGGCTGCATATGTCCTTAAACTATATATACATTTCAATTCCACCTTTACAAGACAGGCCCAGCTGTGTCTGACTAAGGGTTTTTTCCTCCTGATTTCCCTTCTGCTCCTTGGTGTTTGGATTAGGGTGTCTTTCTTCTTTTTCCAAGGTGGGGCCTGATTTGTTGTACTAGGCACAATTCACCACATGTGTGTGTGTAAATATTTCACATGTATATTTGTGTGTGTGTGTGTGTGTGTGTGTGTGTGTGTGTGTGTGTGTGTGTGTGTGTGTGTGTATGTGTGTGTGGTGTGTGTATGTGTGTTGTGTGTTGTGAGGTGCGCACATGTGCATGCATGCGTGAGAGTGTGTGTACATTTACTCATGAAACAACACTCCACATGTACATTACAGTCTATCAATTTCCAAAATGTTGACTCAGGACCCTCTTCAGGATAAAACAAAATAATATGGCATGACCACTTTTTTACACTGTAGATTTCCATCTCATTCCATCAAGACGCTGCATCTGTTTCCCTGCTTCATAGTTAGTACAACTCGCAGAACTTCATGATTTCATTATCAGACATGTTCTCCTGTTCAACAAGGGCCGACTTCCTCGTTTCTCTTAGATTGTTTATTTCTTCTTTAGCTGTCTGTTGTGCATGCTGGACAAAAACCAGCTGGCCAAAAATGTGTTCCTGACTTGTTTTGCTACATATATATGCATTCCGATTCTTATTTTCATGTTTTTCTGGTTCCTGTTTGCTTGATCGCTAGCTATTTGGTTTGGAGAAATAAATACCTGCTGCGCGGTTTTCTTTTATTTTATTTTACTCAAATACCAAAATTTGGTTTGGAAAAAAAAAAAACCTGCTGCGTGGTTTTCTTTCATTTTATTTTATTACCAAATCATGACATTACATCAAACACACTTATCTGCCTGTCCATTATAAAAAAAAAAAAAGGCAAGGAAATTTTCAAGTCAAAATAACAGATAAATCAACTATTTCTTTCAATACTTGCTAGACATATGGAACACTGTTTCTCTGTTATGACTGTCAGAAAAATCTCCCAAAAATCATGACATTAATTTCCTTAAATGAGTACAGAGAAACCAGCATAAAAACACAGCATTCATTTCCTTTAATGACTACGAAGTCAGTTTGATGAAGACTGAGATCATCATCACTCTAAAACTGTTCATGCATGGTTTGAAGGGTCGAAGATATCAGTTTTGTTGATTCAAATTCAATGCCTGAGCACTGTTGAGGTGTAGGCATGCCAAGCAGTTCTATGTCACCAAAGCTATCTCTAGGGACCGTTTGCAGCGACATAAATGCCTGATGCAGCATATCATGTCAACTGACATTTGCAGTTTTCACAATTATTTTGCCTCTACTAAAAACTCGGCAGCTGCTATTGTCATTTGAAGAGTTTCAAACTTATTTTGTTCTTACCTTAAACTTGTCAACAGTATTACAAGTACTGTGACAGAAGTCATCAATATCATTAAGTAGCCTCCAATTTATTCTGTTCAGTAACAATAATCCACACCATTGCCAGTAAAACCAAAAACACATATGATCCATAAAACATAGAAAAATAGACCACTCACACAACCTGTACCAAGAAAAAAAAAACTATTCAATATAATGAAAGACAAAAATATGAAACAAACAAAACTCACAAAAAGAAAAACCAAAATCGCTTGTTCACTATTATACTATGAACCAATATATGTATCCACTAAGCATCACATAGTCTTCAATAATTCTCTGAAGATGATGGAGAGTTGATTACAAGACTTCTATCCATCGCACCACCTCCCTGTTCACCAGCTCACGGTTGATGAACAGCGCCTGAAAACCAAAACATAAATCATCATCATGTCATCATTTCACAAATTCACCAAAGGCAATGGCAGACTGTCACAACTGCCAAAACAAAATTTCCTGAGAATCACAAACTGCAGTCTACACACCTCACTTGAGATCTGCTGATTTTTGGCACTGTTTTGGTATGTGTGACCTTCACTATGGTGCCTTACTTTTCAACCTTCCCCTATCGCAACTCCTCAACAGTTCACACTTTTGACCTAAGTTTGTAAAGATTCATTCATTAAGAATTGTGAAACTCATGTCCACACGTTTTTTTTTGTCTCATACAGACAGGATGGACGGACAGACACACATCTCTCTCCAGTGGATCTGAAATAATAATCTCCCACCCCATATAACATAAAAGTTGTTATTTTCACTGCCCATCTTAATGCTCCAGTCATTCTGATGGTGTAAGTGTTCCATAAGAATCACAGGTTCTGTTCCTCTCCCCATTTCAAGTCCTTGCTAGCACACAGAGTTTTGTGCAAGCTCAAGGAGTCTGCCAGGTAGCGGCTGGCAGATCTGAGTGAATTGTGCATAATGAAATTGTCTGATGTGCATATGAAATTGTCTGATTTTACATATGAAATTGTCTGATGTGCAACGAAATCCCTCTTCAACAAACATCATTACTCCCTCTTTTAAAATAAAGTGTGTGTGTGTGTGTGTGTGTGTGTGTGTGTGTGTGTGTGGTGTGTGTGTGTGTGTGTGTGTGTGTGTGTGTGTGTGTGTGTGTGTGTGTGTGTGTGTGTGTGTGTGTATGTGTGTGTGTGTGTGCGTATGTGTGTGTATGTGTATGTGTGTGTGTTATGATATGTGTGTGTACGTGTGTGTGTGTGTGTGTGTGTGTGTGTGTGTGTGTGTGGTGTGTGTGTGTGTGTGTTATCTCTACACATACATATAATATATATATATATATATATATATATATATATATATATATATATATATATATATATATATATATATATATATATATACACACACACACACACAAATACATATATATATACATATATTAGATAGTAGATAGATAGATAGATAGATTAGATAGACAGACAGATAGATGCAGATATAGGTACAGAGATGTAGAGATATACAGAGATACACAAAGGACCAAAGTATTACCGAATCTCCAGACACACGATATAGGTGGATGTAGCCAATGCCGTCTTCCCCACGCATGACCAACTGACCCTGCAGCATCTGACCCGACGTCAGCTCTGTCAGCACCTCATACGCACTGTCACTGAAATTTTCCTCATCTGAAACCAACAATCCTCCATCATATTAGCCTGCTTCCACATACTTCAACCTGTAAAAGGACATTCCTCCAAAATTACCAATTCTCTGTGTTAGCCTGCTTCTAGACGCTTTTCAATCATCCTTCTAATGTTTCATGTATGGTAAACACAAGGGCTGGTTTCATTTTGCTCCAATCTCAAAATACATATGCCACACAAGAATGGAATGGTGGTTTAATTGTTAATGTACAAGCTTGGGAATGAATTAAAATTCCTGCATACAACGCATGATTGGACACATATCTTGTTGCTCCATCTTCCTACACCTCGAGTCCTAGTAGCCTTGGTGGTAGTACTCAGGCATGAGCATTGCTCAAGAAAAAAAAACAAAAAAAACTGGAAGGGTCCAAAAAACATGACACTGACTGGTCACATACTCACCTTGTAATGGTGTGATGTTGGCCAGGCAACATTCTACTGCTTGGAATGGCAAATCCATGAAGTCACTCCTGTAAACCAGTCCATGTATGAAAGAATATTACATGGGAAAATACTAAACATACACGAGAGGAGGGGGGGGGGGGGGGGAGAGATTCAACCAAACAATTAAAATAAATCTTTTAGAAATATCTTAATAAAAAGGAAACTCCACCCAAAACAGTCAAAACAAACAAGTAACATCAACAGACTGAATAAAATGGTTTTCTCAGCACAACAAACATCTGAGCTGTAAAGTTTTTGATGGCAAAGTGTCTAGGTTTTAGGAAATTAATAGAAAAAAGGAATAAAAGTGCATATGTAAATTTACTATTAAAAACAAAACAATACCAAAAATACATGATTATATAGTATTTACATTCATCTTGTTAGTAAAACTAAATTCTGAATACTCTCAAACATAAGTGTACATAGACTTTATAAATGATTAATTCATAAACATAAATAATTAATTCATAAGCATTTATCAAACTTTAATTCAGAAACAGACCATCCATTCATTACATGTAAATTAATCATATTTTATCTTATAAAGATAAATCATTAATTCTTTTTTCATCACAGAAGACCTGAATGAAAGGCAACTCTGTGTAATTTCAATTATTGTGCACACATAAGTACCAATGTTTCTTTTTTTTTTTTCCAAATGTATTGCTCAGAGGCAGAATTGCAAACACCTCATTTATATTTCAATGTCTTATCAAGCAAATATGTCAACAATGACAAAAACAACAATAACAAAACACTACCCACATACAACCCAACAGAATACAAATAACACATTAAATTATAACCTAACTTCCCACAACTACACTAAACTGATACCTTTTCTCCTCTGCATAAAATCCTGACCTCACTCAACCCCCTCTGCAGCCTGTCTCCACTCGGAGGGGAATCACATTGCAATATATAATTGTATATAATATGCTCTCTATAATTTTCCATTGTTTTTATTCTTTCTCCCCATTTATAGCCGTGTGTGTGTGTGTGTGTGTGTGTGTGTGTGTGTGTGTGTGTGTGTGTGTGTGTGTGTGTGTGTGTGTGTATGTGTGTGTGTGTGTGTTGTGAGTGTGTGTGTGTGTGTGTGTGTGTGTGTGTGGTGTGTGTGTGTGAGTGTGTGTGTGTGTGTGTGTGTGTATGTGTGTGCGTGCGTGGTCTGTTTCAGCGCTTAGATTTGATTTTATCAAGATTTTGCGCTATATAAATATTGTAATATTATTATTATTATTATTATTAATGGGGCTGTGGCATATCCCTCTTAGTTTACATCTTGACCTCACTCTCTCTCTCTCTCTCACACACACACAACACACATCACACCACACGCACACACACTACTGACCTGATCTGTTTGAGAGTACTGATGGGGACTCTGGCATAGCCTCCGTAGTCTACATACTTGATGTCACACTCATCTTCTACTGGATACACCTGCACGACTTGGGCCCGGTACCACTGGCCCACTGACTCTGATGCCACGATAATGCTTGCTGCACCACACCCAGGGGTAAAGACAGGCACATAAAAGTGGGGGAAAAAAAAAGATACTTCATATATAGAAGTACATACTCTAAAAGGATTTTCGAAATGCTCTTCAGTGATTTTCAAAATGTTCTTCAACACTAATATAATACAATAATGAAACAAGACTTATTCATGCTGATTTCAGATGTTTAACATTTTCTCTTGCTCAATTTGTTCCCACTGGCATATTGATTATTCAATTTTTTGTTCAAATTTTTTGTCAAGAATCTCAAACATTGAAATTCTCATTTTGACCCCCCCCCCCCCCCCTTCAATTTCTTGTAAATATACTAAAAATGTGTTTAACAGTCTCTAGTTGCCATGTGTTAAACAGCCATCAATTTTTTTTCAACCATCAATGACATCACAAGAACCTCTTAGCTGCATTCAAACCCTGAAAGTAACTCAAATTTGACCCATTTATAAAATGACAAAATTGTATAATTTGACAAAGTGTAAAAATGTGTATCTCAGGTTTTAACCCTTTGACTCCTGCATCCAGCCCACCAGCATCCTGCATTGTCAACCATGCTAGCAAAGCAAAAACTTAACCCTTTGATTCCCTCACCCTATCCACCACCTTCCTACAGGAAGCTGGTGGATAGGGTGAGGGAATCAAAGGGTTGAGTTTTTGCAGTTAGTGGATAAGGTTGGAAGTCAAGGGTTAATAATGCCTACAGTAAGGTACATACCAACAGACAAACAAAACTTTGAAAAAATCTGGCTTTAACCCTTTCAGTGCCAAAGCATAAAGAGGTGAATCACCTGTGCCACAGAGTTTTAAATGTCTTGACTTTAAAAAAAAAAATCATATCTATTCATCCAGCCCAGAAAACCCCACAACACTACATTTTCTTGTTCAGAATACTTTACAACACACCAGCAGCAGCAGTACTTTTCTTTTTACGATCGCCAGTGCCAGTAATATCACTCAAATTCTTATCTGCGTCAAGTCCGACTTTGGACATCAACATCAAAATATCGCCTGCACGCGCCAAATAATCTTCATTCTCACTTATTATCAAGTGAATCAAATCAGAATCAGCTCAACAAGTAATGATTTCTGCAACTTCTTTTGCTGTATAAGTTTGTTTTTCGGGCCCGATCGAACGCTCATAGTTGAAGCGAGTTCATTCGCCATTGTTTGCAGTCGCTGAATAGTAATCAGCTGTAGGGGGTCACATTTTCTATCGCAGGGGCGGAAAATGTCACATGTACATAATTAGCATCTATTTATAGAAGGAATCCTGAAGTTTCCGTTGATATCTCACACATCACTGAAAGTGTAGGGGTTTTCTGGCTAAAAATAGGAAAAGTCGCCGACCGAATATTCGGTCGGTGGCACAGGAGGTGTATGTTTCTTCCGACCGAATATTCGGTTGGAAGCAGTGAATAGGTGTGATCCATCTGCTCACTGATCACAAACCAATGTAAGAAGACTGGGGAGTGACAGTGGTTGACATGGCCAAATTAGCTGTAATGTTATTGCTAAAAAATTCAGGGAATGTTTTTTTTTAGGTTTGTACGGTTACAAAGAAGTTAGTTCAGGACCATGTCAAACTTTTGTCCCAAATCCGATGAATGACCAGGTGAACTGATCATTAATGGGGCGAACAGTAAATCAATTTGGTCTTGGCCTGGTTTCTTCAGTGTCAACATGACCCATGTCCTCAAAACCGGTCTATAAGCGACCAAGGGATTTATGTTCAATACACACGTTTTTCTTACAAAATTTTTTACATTCTTTGAATTGCTCATGATTAAGAGAAAGAAAACCAGTATATATATAGTCAAAACCAACCAACAAACCAAAGGTCTGGATCAGCTGAGACAGCAATGACAGAGTGAAAAAGCCAAGATGCTGAATACTGTACAACTCACAGGAAGGAAGCAGAACCAGGGAACGAAACAAAGTGAGTTGAACAGAAGCTTGTCAAACAGGAACGGCACTGACTGGCTTATCAGAAAGAGGCCCAGGAATGTAATTCAAATAAAATTCTGACCAAGGAAGAGAACTAAGCAAGTTAGGACAGCACGATAATAACAGTAAATGTGCATAAACATAAATTACGTCTACGTTAATTCTCATATGTGTATGCTGTTGCTGACTGCTTCTTTCTTTATTCACCATGTCAATGCACACTTTTTACTTTCTATACATCCTCTCCCTCAAGAACGTTTGATATCAATCATTATAAAAGTGTGTAAGTGAATGTACACTGAATTCTTGAATACCATTGTGGATATGACCACTGTCTATTAACTATTTCATATCTATCTATCACTACGTCCCATGCACTGCTAAATAAAAAAAATAAAAAAAGAGCAAAATGAAAAACCAAGAAACAAAAAAACACACACACACATGGAAAAACAAACACACACACAAATACCTTCTTTCACAAATGGACAGAAATACGTACTTTCAACAGGTCGGGGTAAGAAGGACATGGTCCCCGTACAGATATTCAGTAGTGACAGAGTCCTCCAGTGAAGGGAAACTGGATTACTGCTGCTGCACAAAGATGTGTCCCGCAGTTGATGATTGAAACACACCACTGATTGATATCCCTCGGAAGACTCATCGCAATAATGCTATGTCACCGTTTAAAGTGAATGTGATCCTGTCAAGAATGAAAATCCTCGGAAGAGTCATCTGCAAAAATGCTAATATCACCTTTCTAAGGTAGAAATCTGATTATAAAATCTTGACAATGTCTGGAAGATATCTGCAAAAAATGCTAATATCACCTATCCAGATAGTACACTGATTACATCTTGACAATGTCTGGTAGACTTATCTGCAAAAAATGCTAACATCACCTATCCAGATAGTACACTGATACATCTTGACAATGTCTGGTAAGACTTATCTGCAAAAAATGCTAATATCACCTACCCAGATAGTACACTGATCATATCTTGACAATGTCTGGTAGACTTATCTGCAAAAAATGCTAATATCACCTATCCCAGATAGTACACTGATCATCTTGACAATGTCTGGAAGACTTATCTGCAAAAAATGCTAATATCACCTATCCAGATAGTACACTGATCACATCTTGACAATGTCTGGAAAAACTTATCTGCAAAAAATGCTAATATCACCTATCCAGATAGTACACTGATCACATCTTGACAATGTCTGGAAAACTTATCTGCAAAAATGCTAATATCACCTATCCAGATAGTACACTGATCACATCTTGACAATGTCTGGAAAACTTATCTGCAAAAAATGCTAATATCACCTATCCAGATAGTACACTGATCACATCTTGACAATGTCTGGAAAACTTATCTGCAAAATATGCTAATATCACCTATCCAGATAGTACACTGATCACATCTTGACAATGTCTGGTAGACTTATCTGCAAAAAATGCTAATATCACCTACCCAGATAGTATACTGATCATATCTTGACAATGTCTGGAAGACTTATCTGCAAAAAATGCTAATATCACTACCCAGATAGTACACTGATATCTTGACAATGTCTGGTAGACTTATCTGCAAAAAATGCTAATGTGATCTATCAAGATAGTCTACTGATCACGTCTTGACAATGTCTGGAATACTTATCTGCAAAAAATGCTAATATCACCTATCAAGATAGTCTACTACAATGTCCGGAAGACTTGGCCTTATTAAAGAATATTATTTGGACAAAACACCACACAATTAAGCAGGGTTGGCTACCCGTTCAGCTCCCTGCAGACCGATTTAAAAAAAAAAAGTTATCTGCATTTATAACAATAACTCAAGCCCCATTCCCTTCAGTCATGACTGTCCCTCTCTCTTCAGGCATCACTTAACTCACTCCCTACTAGGCGATTTGGAATTTAACATTCCTCTGTATACTGGGCGTTTGTATAGATTTTTTTAAAAAATCATTAAAAAATAAGGGCTACACATATATTCTTTTAATTTTGACACATGATTACCACATATTGAACAAGCATTTTCCAAAGTTTCAAAGCTGTAACCTTTATGGTACTCTTTTTGTTGCCAGTTGTAAAACAAGGTATGTTTTCATGGTAATGAAAATGAGGGTGATCACAAGAGCATATAAGGGAAGTTCTCACTGTTCTTGAAAAGAGGACTGTTTTTCACATAAATCACATTGGAAATACCAGTAGAGAGTAAACAATAACTAATTGAGAGTTTCTATTCCCTACAAATAAACTAAAATCAATAACTTACTACTGATAACTTGTCGATTTGTCATTTCACATTCTCCTGTATACAGGCGGTTTGTACAGGTGTTTAAAAAAAATATTTTAAAATGAGGAAACGCACACTCTTGAAATTTCCACACATGATTATTGTTTGATTGAATAAGCATATTACAGAGTTTCAAAGTTGTAACTTTTACAGTTCTCTTTTTGTAGATGGTGATGAGAGAAAATATGTTTTTGTGACAACAAAATTGAGGGTGGCTGCAATTGGATAGTGGTAAAGTTCACACTGCTCCTGAAAAGTGGACAGTTTTCCACATAAATCACATTGAAAATCCCAGTAGAGAGTGAACAATGGCTACCTGAGATTTCTACTTTATACAATTCAGCTAAAGTCAGCAAAATGCTGCTGACTACTTGGCAATTTGTAGTCGGCTTCAGCATACCAAGTGCTTGAATGGAATTGGAAAATTCATGAAAAATATTAACAAAGCACACATTCTTGAAACAGTAATATGATTATTGTTTGACTAAATAAGCACAGCACAAGGTTTCAAAACTATAACCTCAACACACACACCCAGACACACACACCCAGACACCCACATCCATACACACACCATACAAACACATTCATACATACAACACACACACACACAACACATATACAGAGTGCACACACACAGTACAAACATCCACACACAGTACAAACATCCACATGCACATAAAAGTGCAGATGTATACACACACACACACACACACACACACACACACACACACACACAAACACACACACACACAAACACACACACTCACATACACCACACACACACACATGCATTTCATTCACTGCTGTTCCATTTTCAAACTATTTTTGCTAGTTCCCCTTATGCCTGAAGGCTTTGATCACTGAATCTCTTTGTTTCATCAACCATGTGCTTCATAATCAGGTCACTGAATATTTGGTCAAAAAATGAATGGGGCGTGGTCTGTAATGCCATACAAGTTTAGCCTATGTGTTTTGCTGTCTGTGTATGGAGGAATAAATGAAAGGAAAACACACACACACATAAAATCTTCAAGCAGACATTCATCACGAAACAACAAAACCAACCTCTGTCAGATAGATAGTGGGCTATTTGCATAAGTACCGTGCTACGAAGGCCACGGGTACACACTGTGTCACTCACCACACCCACCCCTCTCTTCCTTTCACCTTATCTGTCGGACACATTTTCATCAATTCCATCCCTTCTGATGGGCTAAAACCACTTTCTTCATACTGTTCTGCATCTTCAGAGTCAGACCCCTCGGTAAGAATGACTTTTTTGCCCGACATAAAGTGCAAACACGTCTTGTTCGACCGCTGTGAGCGCAACTCGTTTGCAGCTGAGACGCCATTGCTCTCTCGTGGTAAACAGGAAAGGGGTCAGCACAAAGATAGCTCTGTGGCTGACCGGTCATAGGTCACTCGCCACGTGCAGTGGTCAAATGTTACTCTGTGGTAATGAGGCTTTAGCATGACCCACTTCAATTTCCACTACACAGCACTCTGTCACCAGTGGACATTTTTGAAGGTCAGATCCGCATATCAAGCCCTTAGTAAGGAAGCACTTCGCCGAGCCTGTCCGCATATCAGGCTGTTAGAGCTGAGTGAGTTAAACCAGTGGGACTGAGGAGCAAAATCCATTAAGGGGCTTTAAAAGACTTTTAAACAAAAACATTTTGAAGCAGAGAGAGAGAGAGAGAGACAAAGAGAGACACAGAGATAGAATGAGTGAGTGAGAGAGAGAGAGACAAGAGAAAGAGAGAGAGAGTGAACGTGAGGGTGTGTGTCTGTGTGTGTGCCACACATGTGTATATGTTGGTGACAATTTCTGAATATTATTAGCAGCAGACCTTCTAGTACTATTATTGTTGTTGTTGCTTTCTGCTTCTGATTGTCATCTATAGTTCAAAGGTTTAAGAGGTGACACGAACCTGCATGAGCTCTGGAAGGATGACCGGTGCGGGGGGTGAAGGAGCCAGTGAGCACATGTCCAGACTAGGGAACTGGGAAATGGGAAACTTCTTCCTGATCATTGTTAATGCCCGGTCCACTTCCACTTGCATGCCTAAATTCACAGAAAAAAAAGGGTAACATTAACACATTCAACAGATATATCACCTCATCCATAAACACATATTATAATAATAATAATAATTACAATATTTATATAGCGCAACATCTTGATAAAATCAAATCTAAGCGCTGTAATGGCGGAAAGTTGCCGACATGGACAGCAACACCGCACCATTAATACTTACATCAGACTGCAGCCAAAAGATACATGAAATGTAAGGTGAAAGTTGTATTAATGCGACAAATCTGACTCAGTCTGGAACGAATTTTGCTACTTGATATAGAGAGGAGGAGAGAGAGGTGAGAACGATATAGGATATCTGAAATTAACTGTGATGACTTTATTCTGACCCCGACTGGTTGCAGTCTGACCAGTGGATTGTTCATGTGACTAAAAATGATCAACAACTGTGCAGACAGTAATACAAATATAAATCATTATTTTGATATTTGATTAATAACTGTGTTGACAATAATATGTGACCTCCCACCACCAATTCAGTATTAACTCGCAGTCAGTCAAACAGCATTAGGAGCTGGAAAGGTGACTGACGGTCTATCTGGGGTGTTTTGACTTTTTGTCAAAATTGATTTCTATCCCTCACATTTTTTTCTTGAAAAAATATCATAAATCAATTCAAAATGGTATTTCAATGGTACTGATCGTAGCAGAAAGAATGCAATTTCTTACAAAAAGTACCTATTTTTGTCTCATATTGCGAACCGTAGCCTGTACAGAACCCCCCATGTAATATACTGACAGAAAGCTTTTGTTACACTTGGTGCACCTTTCGGATTATGACAGCTAAAATTAGAAACAAACCGGGTCAAAGGCAGTAAATAAGGAAATTTAAGGAAAATGTGTAGGAGGGTACACAAAAACTTTTGAGGCTGTTTTCTCAAAATGGCCGTCGTACAACCTAGTGACTTTAACCCTTTGCCACCTGCGCCCTATCTACCTGCAGGAAGCTGGTGGATAGGGTGAGGGAGTCAAAGGGTTAAGTTTTTGCTCTTCCAGCATGGTTGACAAAGAAGGATGCTGTTGGACAGGCTGCAGGAGTCAAAGGGTTAAACATAGTCTACATTTTTTTTAGTACAAGCTTTATTCAAGTATTAAAATAATCAGCAGAATGTACACTTTGCAGTGATATATATATCTCAAAATACCCAAAATGCTAGTTAAGACTGATTTCATGCTGGGAGGTCACATATAATTTATAAATCATTATTATGATAGTCTGGTATCCAGTATTTTCGTACTGTAGTATTTTTTGTTTGTTTCTAGGCCATAACAGGTTTTACAGCATAACAGTTACGCTGCTCTCCCTGGGAATGGTATGTTATTATAGTTTAATGCCAACCCTGTTCCCCCCCCCCCCCCCCCCGTTTTTGTTCTTTATTGCTCCTTCTTTAGATATGTGTGCTTTTTGTTTAACTATGAAAATTAATTTTCTATTGTAAAGCCTTTACAATTAGTGAGGAACTAAACTACCCTTGGTGCAAATCCAGGGCATCACTTAGAAAGAAACATGATGAGTAATGTACATGTATGAATAATAATAAAAGTGTGTGAAATATCTGCTTGTCTAGTCCCAGAAAGTTCCGTACAGGGAGCAAGCCCACACACTCACGCATGCACGCACACACACAACAGGGGATCAAGCACACACACACATACACATAGACAAAAAACAGCTATCGGTCATCATACATAATTCATCATTTGTTTTAAGAAACTCAACACATGTTTGTTGATTCTTAATCATCAATCTCTCTGTTTTTGTTTTATTTTGACAAAAGAGAACAAACACAAAATATAACTTAAGGACACAAAAGCCAGAAAACAAGTATACAACTTTAGGCTGATTTCAAGTCTTGTCAGTTATGCTGTCATTACTGAACCGTTCATAGTAAATACTTTAAACATGCATTGACATAAAATATAGCCTTTGCACTATTAGTATGTACAAAATCATAATGACGCCACATATAATGGAGGAGGAAGATAAGTTTGAGAGGATCCACATATTTTAGATCATGAAATATTTGAAACTCATGATGTTTCATATGGCACAGTTGAACAGATCCTGCAATATCACCTTAGAGATAAATAAGGGAAGTAGTTGCCCAATGGATGCATCATCTTCTGACAGAGGAGCAGGAAAAACCAGAGGGTCCACTAAGAGACTGCTTGAAGCGTTTGCGCCAGAAAGCCCCATGACTATGTGACGTGATCAAGTCAGAAAGCCCCATGACTATGTGACGTGATCAAGTCAGAAAGCCCCATGACTATGCGACGTGATCAAGTCAGAAAGCCCCATGACTATGTGACGTGATCAAGTCAGAAAGCCCCATGACTATGCGACGTGATCAAGTCAGAAAGCCCCATGACTATGCGACGTGATCAAGTCAGAAAGCCCCATGACTATGCAACGTGATCAAGTCAGAAAGCCCCATGACTATGCGACGTGATCAAGTCAGAAAGCCCCATGACTATGCGACGTGATCAAGTCAGAAAGCCCCATGACTATGTGACCTGATCAAGTCAGAAAGCCCCATGACTATGTGACGTGATCAAGTCAGAAAGCCCCATGACTATGTGACGTGATCAAGTCAGAAAGCCCCATGACTATGCGACGTGATCAAGTCAGAAAGCCCCATGACTATGCGACGTGATCAAGTCAGAAAGCCCCATGACTATGCGACGTGATCAAGTCAGAAAGCCTCATGACTATGCGACGTGATCAAGTCAGAAAGCCCCATGACTATGCAACGTGATCAAGTCAGAAAGCCCCATGACTATGCGACGTGATCAAGTCAGAAAGCCTCATGACTATGCGACGTGATCAAGTCAGAAAGCCTCATGACTATGTGACGTGATCAAGTCAGAAAGCCCCATGACTATGTGACGTGATCAAGTCAGAAAGCCCCATGACTATGTGACGTGATCAAGTCAGAAAGCCTCATGACTATGTGACGTGATCAAGTCAGAAAGCCCCATGACTATGTGACGTGATCAAGTCAGAAAGCCTCATGACTATGTGACGTGATCAAGTCAGAAAGCCCCATGACTATGTGACGTGATCAAGTCAGAAAGCCCCATGACTATGCGACGTGATCAAGTCAGAAAGCCTCATGACTGATATGATCAAAGGTGACTACATGCAGATCACCTTCTATGGCATGCTGAACGAACTGTCCGATCAAATATGAGTGGGAGCTAATTATGAATAACCAGCAGTACTGAGATCTGGTTTTTAAGCCAGAAGAAACTTTTCTCCATGTCTTCAACTCCCAAGCCTCTGTGGTGGTCAATATTTTGTGTGAAAAGACAAATTATACAGCCAGACGTTACAGAGTATTTTGTCCAAAGCTGAGCCATCCATCCATGAGCGATGTGCGAATGCGGGCACCAGCAAAAGGCTCCTTTTACATGACATATACGTGTAAATACAGCCATGGTCACTGTGATGTTTCTACAAGAGCAATCCATTCAAGTTCTCTCTCACCCACCCTTACAGTCCTTAACCCCATGCGACTTCTCGTTGTTTCCCTTTCTCAAGCAAGATTTGGCTGGTAAGAAGGGAGGGGCCCCCCCAGCAGTGCCAGAAAAGGGCAACACTGTGCTTATTGGATGCCCTGGATTTGCACGGTGGTGAGCTGCAAGGGTAGTTTTGTATCACATCTCTCCTGGCTAAGATGGTGCCGAGGCAGTGTCTGGCCAAGGAATCAGCAATATAAGATGTCCATGATACTCTACATTCCGCGAGCCACATGTCAACAGACCTGGAGGAGAGGTCCTGATCCAACGACTCCTAAGACAAGGGAACACAGGGCTTGCAGGAAGGCTTGCCACTGTGCAGGTGGTCAGAGCATATCTGACTAGCTTCAGTCTGATAGGGAAGAGAAGCTCAGGCTACTGGAGATACGGTATCTGACAGAGTGGAGCAACAGACTGTTACACTGAAAGCTTGGCCCATATATGTAAAAATATTTTGGAGTAGAGGAGGTAAAAACTTAACGTAGAACCTGGGTGGCAATGTGTCCAGCCCAGGTATGGCATCCTGGTGGCCCATGGCAAGACAGCAGCCTTCAGCTACAGGCATTCCATGGCACAGAAGAAGGCATCAGCTGTGGTCCACTTCATGCAGTGTAAATCATCCATGAAGTGGTGGTATAAGACTTTTGTCTTAAAATAACATTTAACTGAAATAATGTGTCTAACTGATGCATTATCCAGCAACAGTCTGCCTTCCTGCCTTATACCGACACTTATTTGCCTAATATATGCGAACACATCTGTGAACCCCCAAAGAGGGGAATCAAACTGATAGTTCCCCTGCACATCGGCAAATGACAAGCCAAAGCTAGTGAACGAAGCAAACCCGCATTTTTGTCCCTCTACTGCAGTTAATTTAAATTAAGTAGCGGCTAGACTGAGGGAGATAGGGAATGCTTGCTGACATTGGAGTACTAGTAGCCAGGGGGGCAAGGGAAAGAGCAGAAGACAGGATAATACAAGAGCATGCAAAGAAGAGGAAAAGGCTTAAGCCCACAGGGACTGGTTGTAGAAGTGGAAACAACCAGCTCAGGCGGGATGTATTCAGCAGCATTCGAAACCTTGCATCTTCAGGTATTGTGAACAGACGTACAATTTTATGATAGAACGACACACACACACACACACACACACACACACACACACACACACACACACACACCACACACACACACAGAGTTTTAACCCTTTGACTCCCGCACCCTATCCACAAACTGCAAAAACTTAACCCTTTGATTCCCTCACCCTATCCACCAGCTTCCTGCAGGAAGCTGGTTGATAGGGTGAAGGAATCAAAGGGTTAAGTTTTTGCTTTGATAGCATCAGTGGGAATACGGGATGCTGGTGGATAGGGTGTGGGAGTCAAAGGGTTAATGTCCTTTACACAAAGTTTCTTCATATCCAGCAGTATGGCTACCTTGCACACGGCAGATTTGGAACTCTGGAGTGAACGGGTTGCTGGACAAGGTAACTGTAGCACCTGTTTGGCTCTTGATGAACTCAACGTTCCTCCCTTTACGACCAATCAGACGGCCACACAAGTCGGAGGGGAAATTGAAGTCGTAATTCACAACATCTCCAGTGGGCAAGGGAATCAGTGCATCACCCACACTACCCCCACGACCGCTGTCATTAGAAGCCTGCACATGCAAACCATCAAGAACCTGCTCATCAAGATAAATTTTTTTTTATCATCATCATTAGTAGTATTATCATTATCATAAATAATAAATATGAAATCCAAAACAAGTGTGTCTGCCCGCATTCAAGCAAACAGGATCCAGAAAAACAAAACAAACAAACAAACAAAAAAAACGTGTACTTAATACAAGACAAAGACAGGAACAAATTTTCGGCCAACTGTCAAAGTGTTAAGTTTCTGCGCCCAGGCTCTACCTTTTTTACCTCCTCTACTCAAGAGAAGTTTACATCTGGGCCAAGCTGTCAATATAAGACTGTCTGTTGCTCCATTCTGCCAGAAAAAGTCTTTTTCTCTTACTTTTTGTATCTGGCGTTTCTTTGTTTCTGATCTGACGCTTGACAAAGGCCTGTTGGCCGAAAATTTGCGCCCGTCTTGTCTTGTTGTATTAAATACGCATTCTTATTCTTTTTTCATGTTTTTTTCTGTTCATATTATTATTAATGCTTAAACTAAGTTAAAGCCCAGTTCTATTTTTTTCTGTTCATATTATTATTAATGCTTAAACTAAGTTAAAGCCCAGTTCTAACATTTTCATCATCATCATAAATAGAACTAGTTCTCATTATCATTACTATTAATGCTTACAAAGCAAGCCCAGAACATTTTCATCATCATCATTAGAACTAGTTCTCATTATCATTACTATTAATGCCTAAAGCAACCCGTGAACATTTTTATCATCATCATTAGAACTAGTTCTCATTATCATTACTAGTAATGCCTAAAGCAACCCATGAACATTTTTATCATCATCATTAGTAGAACTAGTTCTCATTATCATTACTATTAATGCTTAACTCTTATTGTCCGTTAGGGGTTTTAAGTCTGGCCAAAGGATTTGCGCTATGCGAATTGTCAAAGAGGGGTTTAGGCAGTAAAATGATAACTTTTTTGGTATCGAACCTACAGCAAACATTTTGGTATCCCATGTTTAGAATAAAATTGTGCATCTTGGGAATAATGTTAGATTGATATTATTGTCATATTGAGATAATTAGAAATGCTAATTACAGACACGTTTTACAGCACAGACAAAAACAGGTGTATGGCTGATACTCAAAACACTACAGGTGTATGGTTGATACTCAAAACACTACAGCTGACCAGGTAATACTTGTACATCCAAACTCTAAGAAAAAAAGATGTTCCTTGACATCCTAGCAATAAGTTCACCACCAAAAAAATGTCACTATTGCTTTATTTTGATGCTTTTCACCTCTGATTTACTTCAGGTCACATCCCCGAAAATGACAAAAACCAGACACCTTAGCTGTTACACATGTCACAACGTGTTTGTGAGTTTTTTCTATTCTATTGTGGCTGCAAATTTTCTAGTGTAGAACCATTATTTGATGCAAAAATAAGTAAAAACCACTAAAAAAAAAAAAAAAAAAGTGTGTGCTCATCTGTGGACTTTTTCACTGATCATATGTCAGGTGAGTTTCAGAAAGTCGTCATTTCTTTGAATAAGACCCTGCTGAATACTCAGAATAGTCACCACCATCCAAAGAAACCAACTCATCATTTGAGTGTCAGAAAACTCTCATCACTGTCACTGATGATATTATTGCTATTACTATCATCCAATGTTTTTTGACACAATTTTATCGCGGTCAGTCTCATACTGTCATAGGGCACCGCCCACCCGATGCCATGACAAATCAAAACACAGCACAAGATGCAAAAAAATCCAACTTCAAACTACTTCACCGGCCCAGACAAGCATGAAACGCAAGCGGAACTATCTGTTGCCGTAAAGGAAGCCGTAAAGCCGGCTGAAAAGTTGTGATTGTCGAAATCAAGATGTCTGGTAACTGAAAAAGCCTACTGAGTCAGCTCGCCATCCATTCAGGTTGGAAAGAAAGCTGAGTCGGCTTGCCGGACAATAAGAGTTAACGCACAATCAACTGTGCCATCAGGGCTATCACCATCTCAAAATCCTAAAAACATGTCATCTGACCCTTAAAAAAAAACACCCAACCTTGAAAAGAACAGTAAGCACACATAAATGCATCTGCGGGCATAATCTACGGATATATGCCTCTGATGTTGATGATTCCGATGAATTCATCACCAAGGAATGTTAAAAAGAAAAGGAAAAAAAAGATTAAATACAAAAACTTTTTTTCAATAATGAGAATTAATTATGTGCAGCTAGATCTGGAAGCTGGTGGACAGGGTGAGGGAGTCAAAGTGTTAAAAGTTTTTGCATTTGGTGGATGGTGTGCAGGAGTCACAGGGTTAAAATTACATTGTATAACACAATTATACCTTTCACTTCAAGTAACCTTCAGCTGATGGCCTGATTCCATCATTTGTCATTTTTGTTTTGAAAAACAATACAAATAACATCTGATTACTTTTTGAATTGAGCCCAACTGTTTATGTCCGCTAAGTCCATTGTTATTGTTATTGTTGTTTAAAACCCAGCCGACTGCGTAGAGCCATATGAGGGCTATAACCGCTTCAAAACATACAAAACTTCAATAGGAAATAAAAAGAACAAAATTTAAGTACACACATTAATGCATTTGCCCACACAATCCGAAGACATGCCCTGGCGCCAACCACTTCGTCCGATCCATCGCACAGGGGATCCAAAATACACACCTGAATACAAATATAAGCATACCCAAGGACTCCAAAACATGTAAAAACAGGCATAAATTACTCAAAACTGCTTCCGCACATCTTACCTCCCCAGAGCCAAAAAAATGCACCCAATACATGACCCAATCATCAATCCCAAGAAAAAGTATGTAAGACCCCATTGAACACATACCTGTAGGCGAATAGACCATTAAGGCAGAAAATATGTAGAAATGACAGAAAGCAAAGGAACACAGCAGAAACAAAGAGAGTGACAGAAAAGAGGAAATTTTTAGCACAGAATTTCCAGAAAATGGGGATACTATTTATACTGAAAGAGTCCCCGGCATCCCCACGGGGGCAGCTGAGTCCATGTGGCACTGATAGTGCTCACAGTCATTTTTTCAGTAATGGTGCAGTTCAGCTTTAGTAAGGTCTCTGAGGACGGAGAGAGACCTAAACTGCAGGAGACAACAACAATGAATAAATTATTTCTTTTCCAATGGTAAACTGAAAACTAGATCTCACAGTATGTGTAGATACTGATCTGTGCCCATGCATGTGTGTATGTGTGCAGATGCATGCACATGGAAATCTTCTCATTAGTATCACTATACATCATATAGACACACATACATGAAGAAATGTAAGAAGTATTTATAAATCAAATCAAAGCAAACACTCTCATCATTCACTCAAGTATTCACTCACAATGATAAAAACAACATAAGGGTACAAAGCACAAACATGCAGGGAGAGGGAGGATAGGACCGGAGCAGGATGAAGGGGTAGGTGTGTGAAGGAGGAAATCATTGACAGACAAAAATGTACGTCTTCAAGCTCGACTTGAAGGAAGAAGACTGTGACTGTCAAAGAGACAGGGGAAACTCATTCCTGCTGTATGGACCAAAGAAAATGAATGGTAACCAACTGTGGAACATCAGGGAATTCGTAAACAAGTAGTTTAAGAAGCAGAACAGAGATATCAGGCAGGTGTGAGCCTCGGGAGGTGGTTACAGAGATACTTGTAGCAGAACATATTGATCTTGTATGAAATTCAATGAGTAACAGGCAACCAGTGGAGGAAATGAAGCAAGTTTGTGACACGACTGTGCTTCTTTTCACAAAAGAGAAAATGGGTCGCAGAATTCTGAATATGCTGGAAGTATGTAACAGAAGAAGCAGGCATGCCAGAGAACGGAGAGTAACAGTAATCAATTACACAGGACTCGAGAAGTCGCAAGTTTAGATGCTGCCGTAGATATAGATGAAAGGCACTGGCAAACAAAACTAAAACGCCACAGCTGATAGTAAAAAAACCTACATGTTTGGTTAATGTATTTGTGCACAGACAGTTGAGAATCAAAAACAGTGCCCAGGTTCTTGACTGAATCAGAGTATAACTATAAGCTGTCACCTAGTTGGATAGGACAAACAATGGAAATCTTGCGTTTTGTGTCAGTGAGCATAGCTTCAGTCTTATCTCCATTCAATACTAGCATATAGCCTGTGTTAGCCAGTTACTGGATTTCAACATAGCAAGCAGAAACTGCAGAAAATACAGTGAAAGGTTTTTAGGAGATATATTGTTGGAGAGGTGGAGTCATTAGCACAGAAATTCTGGCTGATGACACTGACAAGTGGCAAGGCGCAGTGTGTAAACTGAAGAGGATTAACCCAACTACAGAACTTCAAAGGACCCTGTAATTTATATAACATAAATGGCAAGATGTGAGACTCATTTACCATGACTGACTGAAAGCAGTCAAAGAAGTCTTTCATGAATCAACAGAGAGCACAATCTTGGATTCTGAATGTATACTCCAGACAAAAGAAAACGACAGTGCAGTCAATGGTAACAAAAGTAGCAAAACAATCCAATCATCATGTCGAGCTTGCTCGGCTATCCATGACACGTTTCTCCCATCCTTCTCAGTAGGTAGTTCATCATACTGACAGCCCATATCATCGATCAGTTGGTCAATGAAGGTCTTCTTTGGACGTCCTGGTCTTTGTTTGCCATGACTGGGTCTCCATAGTAGAACATTCCCCACCAGTTCTTCTTTGCTACACCAGCAGTGTCCTGCGAAGCGCAGTCTTTGCTGACGTATTGATTTACTGATTGGTGGGATCTTACCATATAACTCTTTGTTAGTTGGATGTTCTCTCCAGGATTTGTTCAGGGCTGCACACAGCATTCGTGTGTATGCTCCATCAATCTTCTTCTCCAATGTCGTTGTTAAGGTCCAAGAGATTGAGCCATATATAAGAACAGACTCTACTGCTGCTCGGAAGAAGTTCCTTTTCAGGTTGTCTGGTAGATCCAAAAGAATAGAAATACATACAAGTGATACATAAAATGATAAAACATGAATATATAATAGATATAATTCTGAAAATGAAGCAGTACATAACACTTGTGGTTTACTTTTTTTCTTAATCTAATTGAATGTTTCCATTAGTGATTTATGTTACCGTTTCCATTCATGTCACTGATGATGATAGCTAATTACAATGATACAAACTAACTAAATTCCTTTGTTTATAAAACTAAATTTCTATATCAGTATTTTTCAACAAACTATTACCAACCTCGCTGTTTGTGTCGCATGTGGGTGAACCAGAGTCCATCCTTCCATTTTCCAACATGGCTGAAGATGTTCTACAGACTCTGTCACTGTCACACTCAGGTGTTGTATCACTGGTACCTGACTGGTTTCTTCTGCTGCTGTAACTGTTATTAAGAGGAGGGGCTGATGCTGAAGGTGAAGCTGATTTAGATGAGGTCTGTCTGGATTTTGAAGGGGATAAAGAAGACTTGGGACGTGACTGTGATGACTTAAACGGGGGTGAATCTGACTTGGGCTTCTGGTCTTTGGAAACTTCAGAAAGACTTTTTGAAACTGTCTTTTTATCGGAAAGTTTGCTGCTGCTATTTTCTGCTGTTGTTTTTGTTGCTTCTGTAACTGTTTTACCTACTTTCACAGGGGAATTGGAATTGGATGAAAATGGATCCAAGATCACAGAACTGGCTGACTCCTCACTTTCCTGCTTTAAGGTTGATTCCGAACTTGCTAAATCATCTGAACTAGGTTCGACAGAGTTCAACACTGTGCACGGTTTTACATCAGATTCCCAGACTGTCTCTTTGTTTGTGCCTGCGTTACTTTCTGTTTTTCTCATGTTCAAATCTTTTGCCTCTTCCTTGTTTGATTTAACTTCAAGATTTTCTAATGCTCCAGCTTCAATTTTGGGTTGATTGTGGTCAACACCCTCTGCATCTTGTGGCATGGAGGAGAAGACAGATGTCCCAATGTCCACAGCATTATTTACGTTTGCTGAACAATACCCAGCATCACTAAAATCAGACTTATAACTGTCAAAGCTGCTGGGTGGAATATCCTGAACAGAAGTAATTCTATCTGATTTCCATGTTTCCACATCACATACATGCTTTCCCTTTTCTTTGACATTATGTGACTCAGGACATATCCTGCTTTCAGTGGTATCCAATGCTGGCTGCTCTGGTTCTGAACTCTGGCTGCTGTTCGCAGATTGCTCCTGCTTGTAGCTGTCGCCAGTTTTTGAACAACCTTTTCTAACAATCTCCTCTGTGGCCTGAGACTTGCATATCAGTCCAGGTTCTTTGATAGATTCTGACACAACAAACTCTTCATACACCTGAGTATCTGTGTTATCACTGCTGTCACAACTGGCATTTGAGGACTGAAGAGGAGTGACACAGTTCAGGGAGAACTCCATGTCAGAAGCCAATGTGTCAACTGCTGGGGCATCTTGTTTTGTTGCCATCAAGTTATCACTGTCAGAGCACTCCACTGCTGCAACAGGGTCACTTCTGATGGAACTGGCCTCCAGTAACTGAGTATGAGGGAAACATACAACTGTAGAAATGTCTTCTGTTACTTTCTCCAAAACTTGTGAAGACCCGTGGTCACTCTCAGAAGAATCAGATTGCAGCCTGGACAGTGAAGAATATGGCTGTAGAGAGCTGTTGGCAAAACTGCTGCCTAAAACCGATTGTTCCATTACTTCAGTTGTCTGCACAACTGTCTTGAATCCATCTGGTACTTCAGATTCACGCTGGTCTGACAAATCACTGGAGCTGACAGCTGAGCCGTTACTGTTTGCAGCAGAATTTGCAAGAGAAGACTGTAATTTCTCATGAGGTATTTCTGAAGAGCCTTTCTCAACCATTTCTTGTGCTGATGGAGATCCCTGACAATCCTGGTTGACCTGACAATCATCTGACTGCAAACTAAGGCCTGTGGGATTGGCTGACTTGGAAACAGAGTTTGATGCGTTAATAAAATCTGAGATATGCTCAGGCATTGCATGTTCTTCCGTAGTTGTGACAACTGTTTTCTGTATCTCACTACTCTGGTTCATCAACAGTTGCTGGGAATCTGCCTTCAAAATGCCGCCTAAACATATTTCTTTGGACTTCACAGCATCTCTTTTTTGGGCTAAAGCATCACCGCTATCTTGTACCACTTTTTCATTCACTTCTGATTTTGCAGTGACACCACGACACTCTTCTGGCAAAGTAGTGGTACCTGTAGTTTTTGAGAGAGAATTCTCATGCAAGGACCTGCCTATATCTGCAGTTTCAGACTCATCACCATCATCATCATTACTCCTGTTCCGCTTTAACAGCCACCACAATCCAAGTAAAGCAACAGCAGTGGGAACACCAAAGGTCAATAAGACCGTTAAGCTGCTGCCACCGACGTTGAGAGATTTCATCGTGTCTGGATTATCTTTACATTCTTTTCACAATCTGAAACACACATACATCAATGGAACGTGAGTGCACTGACAAATTCAAATCAATGATCAAGTTGCTTTCAATCTAGACAATTATATACATTTGTGTATGCATTTCAGTGACGGCCAATGCAGCCACGTAGATAAATGTTGAGACTTCCAATGAGAAGGCCTGGGTTCGATCCTGCCTAAAGACCTCTGGCCTGGTGGGTGAAGAGATTTTTTCCCCTATCTCCCACATCAATATGTGTACAAATCTTCTCTGTGTGTATACATACACAGCACATCCAATACACACATTAAAGATCCTGTAGATCATGTCAGTGTCCAATGGCCAGTGGAACCATGAGAACACCCAGCATGCATGTCCACCAAACAGAGCATGCTGAGTGTGCAGCAACATATACCATACACAAGTGTGGGCAAAACAATGTGCATACACGCATCTGAGAAAATGGGAAAGCCGATTTAAAAAAAAAAGAAAAAATTTTCCCACGTGTTAAGCCCCATAAAACCACACCATAAATGAATGCTCCCAATGCTCTGTTTTTTAACGGCCATTCATTTAAACTTTACAATGCTCATCTTCCAGATCCATTTTCTCTCTGAATAATTTCAATTACTGTCAACAGTGATTGTGCTGAAACAGGTTTATACTACCTGTAACATATTCAGCTTACCTGGAAACAGAAAAGATACTGTTATGCTCTATTTAGCAACTCCCCCAACTCAGAATCTTACTAGGGAACGATAGTACAGGGGCACTTGAGCTTCTTTAATTAATCAGAAACAATAATTTTGTAACTATACGCATATAGCACAAGTTCATAGGCACGTACATGTATTTCTATAAAATATTTCTACATCAGATATGAGTGTGTGACATGCGAGTATGAAAGTGGATGATGTCAGTTATAAATGTATGTAAACAATAATTAAGAGTACAAATGTGGATGGAAATGTAGTTGTGTGTAAACATTAAGACATGTACGCATAAAATACAATCACAGCTGTGTATACCTTTGCTGTTGTTGTTGTTGGTGTTGCTCAATTTCTGCACCATTTCATAATAACTAAATAAGTAATATTAATTATTCATTATGGGTAATTGCCCAATTTGAAGATTTCAGATTCATTGTACAGTACACATAATCAGATTTTTAGTAGAGCACAGAGAACTTGTGCTGCTAGGCTAGCTGACCACACTCCATTATGTTAGGCTTCCACAACTCCTGGCATAAGACAGCCAGGTGACATGACTTACAGGATCTTTAGCATGCATATTTGATATCGAGCATGTGTATAAAAATGTATATATACACAATGGGACTTAGGTACTGGGCAGGTCTTCACGCATTCTGACCTGAGAGATTAAGAAAATCTCCACACTTTGGGAAGAATCTCCACCGTTTAGTACCATCAGGTAGCGGTGTCAAGGTAGCTCAAACCTGGATCCTTCCTATCATATAATTATCCATAAACAATTCAAATAAATTTGTACATCAAATGTCACCTACATTGCATTCACATTGGTCAACACTCATTATGTAAACAACCCTGTCCACATTTTCAGTGTTCACTGGGTAATAATGTACTTTAGAACATGATCTATTACATATTTAATAAGTTTAGCAGGTGGCAGCAGTCAAACCTTATAATATACTTCAAGTCTTGTATTCTGCAACCTTTTGGAAGATCTAAACAAAAGAAACTTCCGGAAAAACAAGTTGATATCTTGAATAGTTTCGAAAAAAAAAAAAACCCACGTCACTTTGAATGTTTACATTTGTCACATACTGTGTGAAAGACATGTAAAATTAAAAATACAGATCTATTTTAACACTGACCCAGCTTACAGTAGTAAGGTACAAAAGCAAACTCAGAACAATCTAAAAGTAGTAAAACATGGTTTAGAAATTACAGAACATCAAAAGTCAAAATTGGTTCCAAAAAAGCACAAAATTGCACAATGCAACAAGTCCAGCATCTATCAACTTGCATGTTTTTCATGCACATCACTTGAAATTACACATAATAACGTCTTTTTATAGTAACTATCAGTTAATTTTAGGACAGGTATATTGAAAACTTTTCAGATTATTCTCAAACACACACACACACACACACACACACACACACACACACACACACACACACACACACACACACACACACACAAATCCAAATGCTAAAATTCCTGATATAGAAGAGTCAATTTAGGTGGCTGGTCTCACATAAAAAATGTCTTCACTGTTCAATTGGCGCACCAATTCACTGCAAATCTGGTGCAAAAACATAACAACAAAAACGAAAACAACAAATCATGAAGATGACACTGCCTGTACATCTACATGTACATAACTTCAAGATGAATACTAGTCCGTATGTTGTTCTCAAAATCAAACTTTCCATCAAAGTTGAATTTTCTGATCAAATACCAAGCCAATATGACACAATTTGTTGGAAATTATTTCTTGGACATAATAAGTACACAGTTGATGTCATCAATGTCCTTTAATTCCATAAATGCTTTTCAAAAGTTCCAAGTTGAAGGAAGGAAAAAGCTTAAAAAGAAACAGTGGACAAAGAAAATGAAGAAAGCAGGCATAAGACATTTTGTTATCAATTTGCTAGGAATTTTCTGAATATATTGTTTTTCTTTTTCAAGTTTGCCAGCCTCTCAACAACATGAATATCAATATGGCCCGATGAGGATGAAGGAGCAAGTCTATAAGAACCAGCCAAGACAACACCTGCATGGACTGGCCAGACATCATAATCAGTATGCCTTGGCCACCTGTACATGCTGTCCTCTGATCAGAATGGTAGTCTTTTTACATAAAACTGATATCCGCTCTGTCCTTGCTTTGGATATGAATGACCACACTAATGGGAAGATCCTATGCTTCCAAAGCAGGTGATGCATTTTGTTTCAAGGTAAAACTGGTCAGACCTGCAGCCTGGGATAGCAAGAGGAGAGGGGCATCCACAGATATAATGCAGTCACTGATCACACACCTGCCTACAAAAAAAAATCCGGCAATAGTGTAGTCTTTTATTTTCCTTGCCCACTTCCTTCTCTTTCCCTCTTGTAAAAAAAAAAAAAAAATCTATCACGCATAACAAATTTCCCTTTGTCAAACAATTTACTGTTTCTCAAAGGACAAGCTTGCTACGCATAGTCTTGTCCTACAATCAAAACTGAAAAAGTGCTCGAGACTGGACAGGCTGCCTGTGTAAGGCACATTGCCATGCTGGTGACAAAATGGCTGTGTGTGTGTGTGTGTGTGTGTGTGTGTGTGTGTGTGTGTGTGTGTGTGTGTGTGTGTGTGTGTGGTGTGTGGTGTGTGTGTGTGTGTGTGTGTGTGTGTGTGTGTGTGTGTGTGTGGTGTGTTATTTGATTCCTTAAAACTAAGCCATAAAACGGACTAACAAACATCATAATGATGACATATGAAACTGTGAATCTGAACTCCAGCAGCAAGGCAACGATCAATCAGCACTGTAAGCTCAATGACTTTTCTTGCTTGTGGCTATTATGAGCTACTGCTGTAATGAACACATTCATCTCCCCTGAGTTTCCTTGCAGGTGGACTCCACTCTATGTAGACTGGGTAATCCAAAACTATGGTAGCAGAACTCAACTATAGTGTAGAGACATCACCTAAACAACTAATACAGCACTAACTTAGTGTGACTAAGTGAAAGTAAAATTAAAAGAATGAATTTGAAAGGGCAGCCTAAAGAATGATATTCTTTTTATCTAAAGAAACTGTCTTGTATGGTTCATCTGAATCTGTTTATGAAAGGAGACCGACTAACACGGAAAAATTGTCAAGTAAAGTAAATGTGAGTATATCCTTGCTGCCCCAAGGGAGGGAAAATACAATTGTCTTCCTTGCAAAAAGTAATCTTGAACAAACAAAATCAAGGGGACCAAACAGACCTTTTACTTGACAGAATAAACTGTAAAATGTAAAATGAAACAAAACAAACCTGTGTAAATACAATGCAACCAAATGAACAAACAAACAAAAACAAAAGAAAAGGAGAAAGACTGATGGCAGGTGGCCGCAGTGTTGCTTGCAGCTGCATGCATACTGTCAAATGCCATGCTGGTGTCGTCTTTCATACCCCTTAAGTTACATGATCTGGTGCATAAATATTTTTTTGATTTTTATGCACAGTGGAATAAAAAAAAATTAGTTATTATATGGTACATCAATATTATACTTAAATGCATACTGGAATAAATGAAACTGTTTGATCTGTCCAAATGTGGTTTTGTTTTCAGTGTATGAAAAAACACTCTTGATTCAATTCAATACAATATTAAAAATGAAAAAGTACGTATCTTATGCGAACGCTGCTGGTGATATTTATGGCTGAAGACATTCACTTCATTTCAAAACAAGTGCGACTGCCCGCGTTCAAGCAAACAGGAACCAGAAAAACACGAAAATAGCATCAAAACGAATATTATATCTTATACAACCAGACAAGACGGGCACAAATTTTTGGCCAACTGTCTTTTGTCAAGTGTGAATGTAAGATCACAAAGAAACAAACACCAAGTACAAAAACCAGGAGAAAAAGACTGAAACTTCCTTGTTGACAGGCAAAGCAGCAGGGAAGCTTCAGTCTTTTTCTCTTGATTTTTGTATTTGGTGTTCGTTTGTGATCTTACATTCACACTTGACAAAGGCCAGTTAGCCAAAAATTTGCACTCGTCTTGTCTGGTTGATTTAAATACGTGTTCTGATTCGATTTTCCAGTTTTTCTGGTTCCTATTCACTTCATTTGTTAAAATTCACAACGGCTTAGTCCCACTAGAACCAAAATCTGATCATGAATTTAAACCAATCGAAAGCAGTCTTTGTGAGAACATGTGCTTTTTGCAGCTCATCCATACAGTATGGCATAAAAAAGATATGGTCTTTCCTTGCTTCCCTTGGTATGCATTCCTTAGCCACTTGTGCGATGGTGTTGTTGAATGCTTTCATTACTTTCCATCCACCATTACCCTTTCTTGTCAGCTCATCTGTTCACATGCTGAACAAGCCCCACTTTGATTTCTTGTAGTTCCCTCATGGTTGTTGAAGTTGTTCTGATGTTAGGTCTCTACAGATGGTGAGAACTGAATGATGCTCACTTCTGCCTAACTGCTTTACTACCTTTCTCTAATATCGCCAATAGCGTGGGTAGAAAGTAAATAGGTCTGTGGGGTCACTGTCAAGAATCAGATGGTTGTCAGTTTGCCAGGATTCAACTTCTCTTCACCTGTCCATGGTGTTGTATCACCAACTCTTTGATTAACTATTAAAGTTTTCATTGATGAGGAAGCTGCTGTCTGGCACCCAGATAGTGTCACGGGACAGCATCTTGACATCAGGTCGTAGTAGTAGATGATGCTGAGAGTGCTATCACTGGTGTTAATCTTAACTTTTGGATATCTTACTGTCTCCATTAATCTTAGTGTCTTACTGGCAGTCATGTTGTTTCTAACAAACATCATCACTCCTCCTTTTCTTCTCCCTTGGCAGTCACTCCTAAGCATCCGATACCCTCTTATCTTAAAGGGTTTTTTCCCTTTCACAAGTGTGTTCCCTGTATACCAAAGATACTGTTCTCATGCAGATGTGATCCAGTTCCTCTTTCTTGTTAGTTACACTTTCTGCATTCCAGTGCATGATGTTGATATTGGGAATCTTCTTGGTCTTGCTTGGCTTTCAGCCAGTTTCTCTCCTTGTTCGTCTCCTGGAACCTCCAGTTGCTGAGGGTAGGCTCCTCTGGACAAGCATCCCCTACTGCACCAGCCCAGTGGATCCTTACAGGGTGAGCACCATTTCAGTAGATCCTGTCTCCAAGTGTCTATATGGCTAATACTTTGTGGTGTCATAGTCTGTTAAGAGTACGGTGCACTGCCCAACATTGCCATCTTCAGTATTCACAAATTTCCGTCAGGTTAGCCTTGTTCTCACTTTCTGGCCAAAAAGAAGCACAAGGGGGGATTGTTCAATGGATGTACATCTCCACCCCATGATGCACACTTTCATCTGGCCTCTATCCTAAGCACATCTAACTTGGTTAGACCTGCCTGGAGCACATGTCTCATACCAACATAGCTCTGGAAGTTGCTATAGCATGCAACGTCACAAACCATCACACCACATTAAGGAGATGTGCATCACTGTGACAGACCCAGAATCACAATAACTACTTTCAGAAACCATTTTACTGAATGGTAAAACATACAGCAGAAACACACACACGCCCACACACAGTGATATACACACACACAGTGACTCGTCTAAAAGGACTTATGAGAATAGACGTTAAAACTATAAAAGAAATAACAAACGAACAAACACACAGTGACACACACACACACTTTCCTTTTTTTGACACAAATAGTAACAGTCTGAAAACCCTCCTTATGGTAAAAAGAGGCTACATCATAAAACAAATGAAATGGTTGTATCTGCCCGTAATAAGTCAGTTTCCTTCTATCTTTTGACAGAATTTTTTTTTAAATATATGAAATTGTACCATTATGACACTGATTCCATTTGTGTCCAGTGCTTGTTATGAGTAGCAGATCATAAAATTCAATATGATGTTACCAAGTTGACTTTTTGGCTGCACAGCTGATATATGATGTGCCTCACGATTTCATGATCAACAGGCTCTTATGTATGTTAATTGTTATACAATATGTCAGATAAAATCATAAAGAAGTGATTGTGTTTCATTCAGCACTGCAGAAATGCTGACCATTAAGTTACAAGATCTAACTCGCCTGACAGCTTTCTTTCAGTAGTATGGGAAACTCGGCAGTGTGCTGTGTCAATGCATGGAGGAAGTGGGGGGGGGGGGGGGGAGAGAAACATTCTGGCCCAGTTCTCTCTCTGTATCCGCTCCCTCTGTGTGTGCTACCTCTGTGTGTGCTAAGGCTCAGAAAGAGAGAGAGAGAGAGAGAGAGAGATTTATGAGTAAAACTAAAAGGAACTGTATCATAGTGTATGGCATTCCAGGAACACAGAGTGACAATCTGGTTCAATATTTAAGATCATACTGTTTAAAAATCCTAAACGTAATTTGTTCAGTTTTCCCCGAAATTTTCTTAGCATAAATATTAGCTAAAAGTAAAACTAAAATCGTTAAGCTGATCAGCTACAAAGAGTTTAATAGGCCTACCTGTAAGCATAGAAATTCAACTTTGCTATCTTCTGAGTTTCTATTTTTTTCAAAAGAAACACTGTTGCGCAGAGCAACTTCTCAATCTACATTAATTTAATGATTAAACACACCCCAAACTGTTTAAACTAGAGAATATGGAATTTCCTGGAAATGTTGGCAAAAGAAAAAGTAGGATCTATATCCTTACTTAGGGCCATCTTGAAGTTGAACAAAACTTGAAATTTCGCTGTAAAGTCGGTGCGTTTGTTAAGCATAAAATCAGTAAATCAAATGAAACTTAAACGTAAACCCAAGAAAGAACTTCATTCCGCTCATTCAAGCCAAAAACGCAAAGGTCTTAGCACTTGGATTTAGCTTTATACAGTCGCCTACCGTAAAAATCGCCCGCAGCAGAAAAGGTAACTCGTCTTTGTGCGTCAAAACACGTTACTCGCGTCAGCAACTTGACAACCAACAGTTTCGCGACGTCGTTTTCACACAGTATTAATGAATTATTCTTTCCAGCTGTTGTGCAATGTGAAAAAATGGTGCAAGAGAACACGACTATCACTTATTCTCTTCTTTAACCGCCATGGGACTGGCAAGCGCTAAATTGCATGCATCACATCCACGGGCGAGAAGTATGGTAACTGTGCCCGCTGAAGATTAGGTCATCAACGTTCACAGCAAATACGCAATTTCATTTTGATTTGAGATTTCCTGAAACTGAAGCGTACTCATTAACAACCAAGATCAGAGATAGATTTTTAAAATAGTAAGCAGCAGACGCAACCACGCATTCCAAACTTTCTATTCTTGGCTGTGTAAATTTAGGGTTCCTGGCATGTCCAACGACAGGCAAATGAAATGGGAATCCATAATGCATCGCCATTGTGATCGAACTGAAAGTGGTCCATGTGTTAAGCGGGCGTGCAAAAACTACAAATGCAATAGATGCCAAAGAACAGATTGCAAGAGTAAACACAGTAACATTTCGTCAAAATAAATCATGACCTAATTATTGTAAAATTAAGAGGTGCTCTCACCTTCACACCACGTGGTCCTCAATCCATGGTCTTCCAAACACAAAAACTTCATGGGAAGAAATCTCGCGAGATTTTAGGACACTGGCGGACTATTTCCATCAGTGCGGACGACAATGAACATCATTTTGCATTATGATAATATTATAGAAATAAGAAATTATTCGTAGGTTGATCAACACAGAAACTATGCATTCACTGTTGAATACAGTTACAAACATCTTGTCATTGATGAATATGTGCACTTCTTCTTATTTACTTTTTTAATGAAAGTTAGTTACAGAACTCTTTTTTTGGTCGAACGATTAACAGCGTCTAAAGGCCGAAACCTAAACATAATCAGGTGGTAGGCTAAGAAATGTGATTTCATGTGGGACGCAGCCAGGCGCTTCGTTCATGTGTGTCCATATCAACAGTTGACACCGAGCGAAATTATCGCTTATTGGTTTCTGTGTGTGTTCCAAATGATCATTGAAGTGAACTGTATGGAACCAGATGTCTAGCTCTGAACAGCAGTTTTACTGATGAAGCCACAGATTATAATATTATTGATGATGAAGTGTTGAGTCTCAGTGCTTCAGGTTTTGTACAGTAGGCCTACACAGAATTAGCAGACTCGCAGAAAAGGGATGGCATCTCGAAGGAAAGTGGAGACCATTGGAGATTACTGTTATGACAAGAAAGAAATTCTTGGCCATGGTGCTTTTGCCATTGTATTTAAAGGATTTAAGAAACAGGTACGATCTCTCTCTCTCTCTCTCCCTCTCCCTCTCCCTCTCTCTCTCTCTCTCTCTCTCTCTCTCTCTCTCTCTCTCTCTCCCCTTCTTCCCCCCATTTCCAGACTGGTCTTGGACCGTACCCTCTAATGATACATGCATGTATATTGATGAATGTATCATATGTAGGCTACATGTGCATGTGTGTTTTGTTGGGTGAGTTTTGGGGGTGGCAGTTGTGTCTCTATGGTCTATGGAGCAGTTGTTAAACAGGCTTCTTCAGATGCAGTAGAGACACAGAATGTATAATGTGTAGCCCTGTCTGCCTTTTTATGTCCCTTGTCTTAGTAGTTAATTTTGTCAGCTTTTGCAAAAATGTATAAATGTATAGATTTGATTCATGGATTGTATGTATTCATTGATTATTTTTATGTGTGTGTATATACTGCAGGTGTGGTATGTGCAGGTCTACATTATTTATCAAAGCTCAATTTTTATTGTTAGGAATATGTGGGTGTCAATCAAGAAGACTTTTGAAAGAGCTGAGGTTAGCTGTGTTTTTGTTTTGTTTTGTTTTTTAATAACTAGGTAGTGCATTATATTTATAGTGCTGTCAGACTCTGTGCTGTAAGACTCAGTCTCATTTTTACCTTATACATTATTCACTTTCCTGGAATATCACCAGAACTTTTAAGGCTACTCACTCTTATATTACAATTTAAAAGGAAAGAAACTTTGGGGAAAAACATTTCATTACATACAGTGATACACATCCATTCCTTGCAAGAAGGATATTGTTTTGCTTAAACTGCACTTAGGTCCACAATAGACCCTTCCTGGCCTAAGAAGATTGAATTGAACTTTGCCCACTCAGTCCATGCTCTAGAATAGAATAATTATGTGTGTGTGTGTGTTTTACTATAGCACATACACACGTACACTTGGGCTTGTAACACAAAACTTACACTTGTACAACACAATATTCATTCAAGTTGACATGTGTGTGCATTACATGGCATTCTTGCATGCTCAGACATACATGTATGCATGTGCACATGCTAAACACACACACACACACACACACACACACACACACACACACACACACACTCCCACTCACACACACATTCATAGAAGTATCCAAAACAAGTGCATGTATACACACACACACACACACACACACACACACACACACACACACACACACAACAGTGCACACACACACACACACACACACACACACACACACACACACACACACACACACACACACACACACACACACACACACACACTCATCTCATCACTGCTGGTGTTACATTACCCGCATAGCAAAGAGGTTGACACAAGTTTGAATTGGTGCTTGAATACATTGAGCATAGTTTTCAGACACTGATCACTGTGTTATACAGACAGTATATTCTCACTTTTCCATTCTATCTCACTGTGAACGGGTACCTGACTTTCTTCAAAGTTAGAACAATCATCACATTTAACTTTATTTTTGACTACAAACGTCATTCTGTGTCGCCTGGTGTTATGCTAGATAGCTCAGATGGTTGAAGTTTAATCTCTAACTCTAAGGTGAATACAGTATCATTCCTGCTGAAGCTGAAGTATTATTAAAAAAGTTCTAACTCTAACAGTGACAGCATGATGAAATATTGGAGGAGAATATTTTTTATATCAAAGCCATAACATTATGATGAAAAAAGCACAGAAAAGATGGCTGGATAGTATGAACCGTTTAGATAAGACCACACAGTTTTTTTGAAAATTAAGGCTAGGTGAGTTTACATTACTCAGTCACCACTGCAGCTGGTCTTAATGACAGCCAGTCTGCCAAAGATGGGTACACACAGTCAGAAACCAATTCAGCTCATTGCAATGTACCAACAGATTGAGAATTTGTTGATTGAATCTGTGACTTGTCCTGACATTTAAATAAATCATAGAAACTCTTATTAGTCTCTTTCAAAGAAAGATGTGAAAAATGAGAAACAAATACTGACGTTGCAAGAGGGGGGGGGGGGGGGAGGGAATATGAAGAGGCTATCAGTAGCCTCGGCTGAATTTACACACACACACACACACACACGCACACGCACGCATGCGCGCGCACACACACACACACACACACACACACACACACACACACACACACACACACACACACACACACACAGTGTATGTTCATTAGTATACAAACAGGCGTACACACACAATCTACTAGTTTTTTGTTTTAATTCAATTCTAATAAATGCAAGGACTTGAGAAAGCACATGAAATTATCTCAGACCATTCCATTACAGAGCTTCAGCTAACTTAGATAACATTATATATTTTGTTTTCAAAAAGACCTTTAGCCGAGCAGACATTCCCTCATCTGTGTCAAGGCCAGAACTGGCTGTGATAAATATGTCTTATGTGGCACTGAGAGGGTAAAAGTTGACAATGAACCTTTCACCCTGTCATGTTTAAAAATAGCGTGAAAGCTCTGCAGTAACCTGTGTGTGACAACAGGGAATATTTGTAGAGTGTTTTGCTCCACTGAACTGGGACAGAGCTATGGACACCACCCATGTGTTTTCAAACACAGCAGGGACATTATGCAACTGAACTAAGCTGTTGTTGTTATTAATTAAAGAAATTGTTCATCCCTGAAGTTTAACCCTTTGACACCCACACCCTCACCATCAGCATCTTGCATTGCCAACTATGCTAGCAAAGCAAAAACCTAACCCTTTGATTCACTCACCCTATCCACAGCTTCTTGCAGGAACCTGGTGGATAGGGTGAGGGATCAAATGATTAACTTTTTGCAGTTGGTCGATAGGGTGCAGGAATCAAAGGGTTAAATGACTGACTGTATCATCATTGTATGGTGTTATTCATTGTTTTTAGTGTTATTAACAAGCATGTTCAACATGTTTTTACTAATATTACTAATATTAGTATTAATATTATACTTCTTTATGATACTAGTACTTCTTTTTTTCATCGTTGTATTGTATTGCTTTTTAACTGATTAGAATAGGGTGATGTCTAGATTCCTAGGAAAACGATTGTTTGAAATAGACTTTTTCTTTTTCTTATGCTCAGTTATAAAATTGTTCATTTACTCAATGAAGTGATAGATATCATAGTTAATTGCAAGTAATATGTGGTGAATAGCACATTGACATAGTCTTTGGATTACATTGGCTGATCCAGTAATAGTGACAGTATTTGAATCACATTGGTTGAGCATCGTTTAGTGAAAGTGATAATCAAGATGGACAGTAGCCTTGTTGAGTTACATTGAATATCCTTAATTTGTTTGGGAATATTTTAATCATGATGTGAGTTTTTTTTTCTTTTTTTTTTCTTTTCTTTTTTTTTTTTAGGATCATTGTGCTCAGGGAGGTTACCTTTGTGCTCACCTTTTTTTTTCGTCCCATTTTCTATGCCACTTTAATGGCCACAGGATTTGAAACTTTTTTTTTTTCATTATGTGATGATGATGATGATGATGATGATGATGATGATGTCGATGTGGATGATAATCATGATGCTATGGAGTTCCATCTGGGATTGAGACTGTGTGACAGGGCTGTACTCTATGCTTACTATCAAGTATCATAATATATCCTGGCGTCAACCAGGCCCGAGAGATACAGACATCTGTGGTGTTAGTCAGAAGATTTGAGCAACACCCTCAATGATGCATCCGTGAAGTGGATGAGACTCAACTGTGTGGTTCCAGTTTTGCCAATGAGCCCATAGCATGCCCAACTCGGGTAGGAGCTGGTTAGAGACGAAAAATCACATGGTGATTTTTTGAAGGTACTTATGGGGATTTGAACCCACAATCATCTAGTCGGTAGTCCGTTGGAATTTTTGTTTCTTTGTTTTGATTAACTCTTTATCCTACAGTGTAAATAGGTAGTCTTTATAGAACTCTTTTAGGTATCTCCCTTTTGTTTTCCCCTCACAACTTCATCTGAATCTATGGGTTTGTATTTCTCTCACCTTGTAAGTCTGTCTGTGATTCTCTTTCTTTTGGCTCTGGTTCTCAAGTCTAAGTATCACTCACTGTCTGTCTGTCTGTCCCTGTCTCTCTCTCTGTCTCTCTCTCTCTCTCTGTCTCTCTCTCTCTCAGTCTCTGACTCTCTCTGAGGGGCAATGGCCTTTATTACTAGTATTAGTATAACATGAATAAACCATCTGAACTTTCTCTCTTTCTTTCTCTCTCTCTCTCTCCCTCTCTCTTTCTCTCTCTCTCTCTATAGCTCTCTTTCTCTCTCTCTTATTGAAATTGTTGATCAGTTATTGCGGCACAGTCAGATGTGGTGTAGTTATATAATGCTGCTGCAGATCGATATATTATTCAGAAATCAATATTAGTATCATTGTTGTTTTAGTAGTAGCAGTGTTGGTACTTGTTGGTATGGTTATTATTGAGAATATAGACTGGTATCTGATTCTGCCATTAACAATGAATGGTAGATAGGCATTAGCCGAATTGTAAA
>JAPXFY010000025.1:54991614-55004114 GCA_030674185.1 Monoplex corrugatus
CTCTCTCTCTCTCTCCTCTCTCCTCTCTCTCTCTCTTCTCTCTGTCTCTGTCTGTCTGTCTCTCTCTCTCTCACTCACTCACTCACTCACTCCTCACTCACTCACTCACTCCTCACTCACTCACTCACTCACTCACTCACTCACTCAAAGAACCCTGTGTTACAAAAGGTCTTCATTACTTAACAAGGTCTTCATTGCTTATGTATCACACACGGGAATAAAGCTATTGCATCACGTCTGATATCAAGGTTTCTAACTCTCTTCACCCTTCTGTCTTTACCCCCACCCCATTCTCCCTCTTTATGCGGAAGAATCAGATGACACACTGAACTACCTGACCGACATTACTATGTTTGTGTGTTAGTAGTACCTTTGTGACGATGGTGCCGTGAAAAAGTCGTGTAAGTGGTATAATTTGGTTAAAGCCCGGCCTACTGTGTAGAGCCATATTAGGGCTATGACCTTTTCAAAACATACACAATACTTCAACAGAAGAAAAAAAAGGAAAAGAAAAGTAAGTGCATGTATTTTGCGTACATAATCGAAGGAGATGCCCCTGGTGTTGACCACTCCGTCCAATTTATCACACAGGGGATTTAAAAATCATACCTGAATACAAATTCCAACATAACTACGGACACTAAAATATACATAAAAATGGGCATAAATTACCTAAAATTGCTTCCGCATGTCTATCTCATTTCCCTAGAGCCAAAATAAATGTAATACATGTACCTAGTTGTATATCCTCAGAGAAAGTACATAAGACTTTATCGAACACATACAGGTGAATGGACCAGCAAGGCAGAAAACGATAGGAAAAAATGACAGACAGCAAAGGAGGAAGAAAGAAACAAAGAGAATGACAGAACAGGAAATTTCTAGCACAGAATTTTGAGAAAGTTGGGATATTATTTATCTATAGTGTCATATACATTTCAGTGTGTCCGCCTGCAGATAATTCTTCATAATCACGGGTAGGCCTATACATGCACGCAAAAACATCAGTGCGCACATACAGAGGCATATATCTCTGTCTGTCTGCATACATGCACATACGTCTGTGTGTGGATGTGTCCTGAATACATGCACATAAACACAGGCACGCACTTTAACAGTGTGTATGATTATGTGTAGATGTATCAGTAATGATATACATAATGTTCATAAGTAGTCTATGCATACCTCTGTGTGTCTGTGCTTTCATAACTATATACTCGCGTGCTTGTGTGAATGTGCGCACTTAATTTTAAAAAAAACCCAAGAGACACTGGGGGGCGGCGAGTCAGCAACTTGGACGATGAAGGGTTTACTTCAATTGGGACAGAAGTGGCCATGTTACCGACGTTCTGTGGATGGAACCAGCGGGCTAGCAGCGTTTTCCATAATAACTTGGCAAGCAAACGCCGGACAGGAGTATTGATTTGACTGTGTCTGTCCATACGGACAGCATTACACTGGTCGGGCCAGGCCAAGCTTGTGTGTGGCCTTCCCCTCCCCCCACCCCGTCCCATTCTCCCCCTCGCCCACCACCAGTCCCGGCCGCCCTCCCTACCTCCCTCAATCTTTCCAGCATCTGAGTCTGGCTGCAGCGCATAGATCTCTCTTTTCACCAGCTGAATCTGAGATACAGTCCTCTTCCTATCTGACCTTTTCAGTCTGTCTGGGTGTATTATGCATGTCTGTCAAAGTGCTCCATGCTGAACATGAAACGCAGGAGGGTCGTTGTTCGTTGGTGTCTTTTCTTTCTGATTGTTATCGTTACTGTTGTTTAACCCTTTCATTCCCGCAACCTATCCACCAACAGCGGAAACTTAACCCTTTGATTCCCTCACTCTTTCCACCAGCTTCCTGCAAAGGGATGAAATTTTTGTCTTACTAGCATGGTTGACAATGCAGGACGCTGGTGGACAGAGTGCAGGAGTCTTAAGGTTAAAGCCCAGCTGACTGCGTAGAGCCATATCATGGCTATAACCAATTTCATAAATATACACAATACTTCAACAGGGGAAAAAAAAAGGACAAGAAACTTTAAGTACACATATCAATGCTTTCGTGCACACAATCAAAGGAGATGCCACTAACATTGACCATTCCACTCAATTTATCACACAGGGGATTTAAAAACATAGTTGAATACAAATTTAAACATTAACTAAGGACACTAGAACATATATAAAACGGGCCTAGATTAACTTTTCTTTCTTTGTTTTTTTTTAAATCTATGTATTTGTTTGTTTTATAATGGCACATTTGACACAGGTTGATAAATTCAAGTATCTGGGAACGATCATTTCATCAGACGGCAGCTGCACATCAGAAATAGCTGGCAGAATCGGCCAAGCCAAAACAGCATTCAAGAAGATGACAAGCATTCTTACCAACAAATACCTATCAATTAACACCAGGAAGAGAGTTCTTGAATGTTATATAGAACCAATACTGTTGTATGGATGCGAGGCGTGGACAGTCAACAAACAAAGCCAGAACAAGATTGAGGCAGCCGAGATGTGGTTTCTAAGAAGAATGTTGAGGGTTCCATGGACAGCAAAGAAAACAAACGAGACAGTGTTGATGGAGGCAGACACAAGTAGATCACTCATAAGGAAGATTAGGAAAAGACAGGCAACATTTATAGGCCATTTTATGAGGAAGGGGGATTTGGAGCACCTGGTCACAACGGGAAAGCTGGAGGGAAAGAGAGCACCAGGTAGACCCAGGGAGAAAATGTTGGACGGACTTGCAGAGTGGCTGGGGACGAGGAGGGTGGGGGAGATGCTAGGGGCAACGAGAGATAGAGGCAGATAGAAGTCCATGATCGCCAACGCCATGTGGCAGGGCACCTGATGATGATGACATTTGGTTTGAGAGCCAGGTAGAAAACGCAAGGATCGTAGGCTCGAACCTTCTTGCAGGCCACAGTGTTATTAGTGGCTCTGTTGGCTTAGTTGGTTAGAGAACGCAGACATCGTGGATTTGACCTTAACCCTTTGACTTCCCACACCCTATCCACCCGCTGCAAAACTAAACCCTTTGACTCCTTCATCCTATCCACCAGCTTCCAGCAGGAAGGGTTCAAAGGGTTAAGTTTTTGCTTTGCTATCACAGTTGTCAATGGAGGTGATGCTGGGAGTCAAAGGGTTAGACGAACCATAGCTCATGGCATTTTGCTTTTGTTTTTAGTTTGTTGTTGTTTTTGTTGTTTAACCCTTTGACTCCTGCACCCTGTTGTCTACCAGCATCCTGCATTGTCAGCCATGCTACCAAAGCAAAAACTTAACCCTTTGATTCCCTTACCTTATCCACCATCTTCCTGCAGGAAGCTGTGGATAGGGTAAGGGAGTCAAAGGGTTAAGTTTTTGCAGTTGGTGGATAGGGTGCAGAAGTCAAAGGGTTAAGTTGCCCGTTTGCTCAGCTGGTTAGAACGCCTTGCTTGATCTCTAACTCGGTGGTTGGACCCTCAGCTCAGATGATTAGAGAGCCATACTGCCCATAGGCCTACTGATATGGATAACGCTGAGTTCTTTGCTTTTGCCTTCAATTGGGCCACAGAAACAAACTGTCATTGTCACGGCTGGTCTTTGTCATAATTATCATCTCCTCGGTCTCTCTGCCTTTCTGGGTCTGTATCTACAGATCTGTCTGCAATTATGCCCATATCTATCTGTCCGTCTGTCTTGTCGCCATCTGGTTTGTCAGGATCCCCCACCCCCACCCTCCCACCCCCGAGTCTGACCACCTTACATTTCTCTATCCCTGTCTCGGCCCGCTTCTCGTCTGTCTTAACTGTCTCGGCCCGCCAATCTGTCGGGTTTCTTTTCTGTGTTGGGCTAGTTTTCTTTCTTCTCATTCTTTGTAAGACTCCCTCTGCCGGCCTGACCTGTCTTTGTGTGTGTGTGTGTGTGTGTGTGTGTGTGTGTTATTGTTGTTTAAAGCCCAGCCGACTGCGTAGAGCCATATCAGGGCCACAGCTGCTTCAAAACATACAAAACTTCAACAGCAAAAAAAAGAAGAAAAAAAGAAAGAAAAAAAAAAGAAAGAAAATTAAGTACACATATAAATACATTCGCGCTCATAATCTAAGGACATGCCCCCAGTGTTGACCACTCCGTCCAATTTATCACAGGGGATTTGAAAAAACTCACCTGAATATAAATTTAAGTATACATAAGGACACCAAAACATACATAAAAACAGGCATAAATTGCCTAAAATTGCCTCCGCATATCTCACCTCCCTAGAGCCAAAAATGCTCTTAATACATATATTCAAGTTTCAATCCTAAGAAAAAGAACGTAAGACTTTATCGAACACGTACAGGTGAATGGACCAGCAAGGCAGAAAAATGATAGGTAGAAATGACAGAAAGCAAAGGAACATGCCAGAAACAAAGAGAATGACAGAAAAGAGGAAATTTTTAGCACAGGATTTTCAGAAGGTGAAAGAGCCCCGGCATCCCCGTGGGGGCTGGCCTGTCTTTCTGTTTGTATGCAAGTTATTAACCCTTTGACTCCCGCACCCTATCTACCAACTACAAAAACTTAACCCTTTGATTCCCTCACCCTATCCACCAGCTTCCTGCAGGAAGCTGGTGGATAGGGTGAGGGAATCAAAGGGTTAAGTTTTTGCTTTGCTAACATGGTTGGCAATGCAGGATGCTGGTGACCAGAGTGCGGGAATGAAAGGGTTAATGAACCTACTGTCTCTGTTTGTATGCAAGTTATTAATGAACCTACTGTCTCTATCTGTTTGTATGCAAGTTGTTAATGAACCTACTGTCTCTATCTGTTTGTATGCAAGTTGTTAATGAACCTACTGTCTCTATCTGTTTGTATGCAAGTTATTAATGAACCTGCTGTCTCTAGCCTTTGTTTTATTTGTTGTCATTCTCTGTCTTCAATGGATGTATCTTTTTTTTATTTTTAAAAAATTTTTTTTTAAGTATGATTTGTTCTTGGCAGCTATGTAGACTAGCAACAGCAAGTTTGAAAAAACAGGTGACTGTTGGCTAGTAACTTCTATTGTTGGAAAATAAAATATGGATGTCATTGTCATTTTCATTGTCTCTTGTCATTGTGATTGTGTCTGCCTGCATGCATACTTGTCTGTCTGTCTGTCTGTCTGTTGTGACTGTATGTTGTTGTTTGTTTGTTTGTTTTGTTTTGTTTTACCAGACACTCCCTCTGCCCCGTTTTCTGTTTGCTAAACTGAAACTGAAACTGAAACTTTATCTAGCTCCCTTAATCTGTTCGGACTCTTCTGTGCGTGACCTCCCTCTCTTTCTCTTTCTCTTTGTCTGAGCGCTTCAATTCTGTGTTAGCACTGCTGTGCCTGACCAACCCTGTTCCTTTTGCAGAAATAATAATATTGATAATGATAACAATGATGATGATGATAATGATGATAGTAATAATGATGGTGACGATGATGATGACGATGATAGTGGTGACGATGTTGATGATAGTAATAATAATGGTGATGGTAAGTAACTGCTACTACTTGTGTAATGCTTTTGAGTAATTCACAAACAATTTAAGGGACTAAGGTGGACACAGACAATAAGATTCTCTCTCTCTCTCTCTCTCTCTCTCTCCCCCTCACTCTCTCTCTCTCTCACTCTCTCTCTCTCCCCCTCTCCCTCTCCCTCTCCATCTTTCTGTCTTTATTATGGAAAGCTCTAATTTTTCAGGACCATTCTTTATCTTAATTCCCCCTCCCTTTGTCTTGTCTGCTGTTCTGTGCCTGAAGTTGACGCCAGCACCCCTCCCTGCTCCTGTTCTTTCTGTGTCGGTCACAGTTTGTTAGGGTCCCCATCCTTTTATCTGTGTGTCACTGTCAGGACTCTGTGTGTGTGTGTGTGTGTGTGTGTGTGTGTGTGTGTGAGCGCGCGTGTGTGTCCCTCCTTTCACTCCTCCCCCCACCCCCTACCCCCACCTGTCTCATTGTTTGTCAAATCTCTTTCCTCTGACATCTACTGCTTCTCTCTTTCTTTCTCTTTGTCTGTCTGACAGAACTTCTCTTTGGTCGATTCCCTCCCCCTCCCCCTCCCCCTCCCCCCTCTTTCTCTGTATCAGTTTGTCCCTTAGCTTTTTACTATGGACTGTTTATTGATTGTTACCGAAGTGTTTGCCTACATAATGGTTGGGTCAAGTATAGTACCAATCGGTGATGGACGTCTAGTCTGCAGTAACTGTATCGCGTTCTGTTTACATACCACTCCGACTGTCTCAGTGTCTTGTCTCTCTTTCTCTGTCATACCACTCCGATTGTGTCTGTGTCTGTCTCTCTTTCTCTGTCATACCACTCCGATTGTGTCTGTGTCTGTCTCTCTTTCTCTGTCATACCACTCCGACTGTCTCGGTGTCTGTCTCTGTTTCTCTGTCATACCACTCCGACTGTCTCGGTGTCTGTCTGTCTTTCTCTGTCATACCACTCCGACTGTCTCAGTGTCTGTCTCTCTTTCTCTGTCATACCACTCCGATTGTGTCTGTGTCTGTCTTTCTCTGTCATACCACTCCGACTGTCTCAGTGTCTGTCTCTCTTTCTCTGTCATACCACTCCGACTGTCTCAGTGTCTGTCTCTCTTTCTCTGTCATACCACTCCGACTGTCTCTGTTTCTCAGTCATACCACTCCGACTGTCTCTGTGTCTGTCTCTCTTTCTCTGTCATACCACTCCGACTGTCTCAGTGTGTGTCTGTCTGTCTTTCTCTGTCACACCACTCCGACTGTCTCAGTGTCTGTCTCTCTTTCTCTGTCATACCACTCCGACTGTCTCGGTGTCTGTCTCTCTTTCTCTGTCATACCACTCCGACTGTCTCGGTGTCTGTCTCTGTTTCTCTGTCATACCACTCCGACTGTCTCGGTGTCTGTCTGTCTTTCTCTGTCATACCACTCCGACTGTCTCGGTGTCTGTCTCTCTTTCTCTGTCATACCACTCCGACTGTCTCAGTGTCTGTCTGTCTTTCTCTGTCATACCACTCCGACTGTCTTGGTGTCTCTCTCTTTCTCTGTCATACCACTCCGACTGTCTCAGTGTCTGTCTCTCTTTCTCTGTCATACCACTCCGACTGTCTCAGTGTCTGTCTGTCTGTCTGTCTGTCTTTCTCTGTCATACCACTCCGACTGTCTCAGTGTCTGTCTTTCTCTATCATACCACCCCGACTGTCTCAGTGTCTGTCTGTCTGTCTTTCTCTGCCATACCACTCCGACTGTCTCAGTGTCTCTCTTTCTCTGTCATACCACCCCGACTGTCTCAGTGTCTGTCTTTCTCTGTCATATCACTCCGACTGTCTCAGTGTCTGTCTGTCTTTCTCTGTCATACCACTCCGACTGTCTTGGTGTCTGTCTGTCTTTCTCTGTCATACCACTCCGACTGTCTCAGTGTCTGTCTGTCTTTCTCTGTCATACCACTCCGACTGTCTCAGTGTCTGTCTGTCTTTCTCTGTCATACCACTCCGACTGTCTCAGTGTCTGTCTGTCTTTCTCTGTCGTACCACTCCGACTGTCTCAGTGTCTGTCTGTCTTTCTCTGTCATACCACTCCGACTGTCAGTGTGTGTCTGTCTTTCTCTGTCATACCACTCCGACTGTCTCAGTGTCTGTCTGTCTTTCTCTGTCATACCACTCCGACTGTCTCAGTGTCTGTCTCTCTTTTTCTGTCATACCACTCCGACTGTCTCAGTGTCTGTCTCTCTTTCTCTGTCATACCACTCCGACTGTCTCAGTGTCTGTCTTTCTCTGTCATACCACTCTGACTGTCTCAATGTCTGTCTTTTTCTGTCATACCACTCCGACTGTCTCAGTGTCTGTCTTTCTCTGTCATACCACTCCGACTGTCTCAGTGTCTGTCTCTCTTTCTCTGTCGTACCACTCCGACTGTCTCAGTGTCTGTCTCTCTTTCTCTGTCATACCACTTCTGACTGTCTCAGTGTCTGTCTCTGTTTCTCTGTCATACCACTCCGACTGTCTCAGTGTCTGTCTGTCTTTCTCTGTCATACCACTCTGACTGTCTCAGTGTCTGTCTCTCTTTCTCTGTCATACCACTCCGACTGTCTCAGTGTCTGTCTGTCTTTCTCTGTCGTACCACTCCGACTGTCTCAGTGTCTGTCTGTCTTTCTCTGTCATACCACTCCGACTGTCTCAGTGTCTGTCTCTCTTTCTCTGTCATACCACTCCGACTGTCTCAGTGTGTCTTTCTCTGTCATACCACTCCGACTGTCTCAGTGTCTGTCTGTCTTTCTCTGTCGTACCCTTCCGACTGTCTCAGTGTCTGTCTCTCTTTCTCTGTCGTACCACTCCGACTGTCTCTGTGTCTGTCTCTCTTTCTCTGTCATACCACTCCGACTGTCTCAGTGTCTGTCTCTGTTTCTCTGTCATACCACTCCGACTGTCTCAGTGTCTGTCTTTCTCTGTCATACCACTCCGACTGTCTCAGTGTCTGTCTCTCTTTCTCTGTCATACCACTCCGACTGTCTCAGTGTCTGCCTCCCTTTCTCTGTCATACCACTCCGACTGTCTCAGTGTCTGTCTCTCTTTCTCTGTCGTACCACTCCGACTGTCTCAGTGTCTGTCTCTCTTTCTCTGTCGTACCACTCCGACTGTCTCAGTGTCTGTCTCTCTTTCTCTGTCGTACCACTCCGACTGTCTCAGTGTCTGTCTCTCTTTCTCTGTCGTACCACTCCGACTGTCTCAGTGTCTGTCTCTGTTTGTCTGTGTCCCTGCCAAATTTGCGAGGTCGAGTTCTCTGTTCAATCTATCCGGAGGAGGTTTAGGTATTTGCGACGTGTGTGTACATGTGTATACACTGTGTCATTGAGCGTGTCCACATCTGCCATTGATCAGATTAACTCTTTGACTTCTGCACCCTACCTATCAATTGACTTCTGCACCCTACCTATCAACTGCTGCAAAAACAACCGTTTGATTCCCGTATCCTATCCACCAGCTTACTACAGGAAACTGGTGGATTGGGTGAGGGAGTCAAAGGATTACATTTTTGCTTTGCTAGTATGGTTGGTATTACAGGATGCCAGTGGACGGGGCGCAGGAGTCAAAGGGTTAACCCTTTGACTTCCGCACCATATCAACCAACTGCAAAAACTTAACCCTTTGACTCCCTGCAGGAAGCTGGTGGAAAGGGTGAGGGAGTCAAAGGGTTAAGTTTTTTTGCTTTGGTTGCATGGTTGACAATGCAGGATGCTGTTGGACAGGGCGCAGGAGTCAAAGGGTTAAAGATTTCTGTCGTCATTGCTTTAGAGAATTAGTCTTGGAACTTGAATCGTGTGATCAGTATAGACAAAACTGAGAATTGAGTATTCGACAGGCGTCCCTGCATGCACTTGAAAACACCCTGAATACAATTTTGAAACAATTTCAAAAAGCTGTGGTTAAGTACAGATGGTCTCGTACTCCAGTTGTTTTCTCCCCAAACTTTTTTTTTTTAAACATACCAGATCCTGTAGGCTGCAGCCAGTTATTTTTAACTCCGTAGGACGTATCCAGAGACGCTAGTATAGCGCCAGTATCTCCTGTTCCGTATAATATATCAGTGTCACCATTATGCAATATCACATGGTGGCTGTGACCGTGTTATATTTACTGACATAGACACCCTCATAAAATTTAAGTCGGTCAGACATCGACCCTGTCTTGAAATTTAAGTCAGTCAGGCATGTTTGACTTCATTCTTCTGAAGTGTCTTTTAAATAAATCGCGCGCGCGCGCCACACACACTCTCTCACACGCACACACACACACACACCACACACACACACACACACACACACACACACACACACACACACACACACACACACACACACACACACACACACACACTCACACACACTCACTCACTCACTCACAGAGAGAGGGAGAGAGAGAGAGTGTGTGTGTGTTAAGTGCGCCTGGTAAAGTGATACAGCTACAATCGTATGAAACAGTCGCACCACGCACACATCAACGGGGATGTTCAGAATCTTCCGGATACTGAAACACTTATTGTATGATTTTATTTCAGTTACCAAATACTGAATGAATGAATACGATACAGGTTTTGATACCAATTTCTGATGAACTTGTCTTGAAATTATGATCACTCCCAATCTCAGCTCCCAGTTCAGTACTTCAGAACTTAAGGAAGATTTTGGTCTCCGTTTGCGTGTTCTTGAGAAAGTGTCAAAGATTTTGGTCTCTATTTGAGTCTTCGTGAGAAAAGTGTCGAAGATTTTGGTCTCCATTTGAGTCTTCTTGAGAAAGCTGTCAAAAGATTTTGGTCTCCATTTGAGTCTTCTTGAGAAAGCTGTCAGATATTTTGGTCTCCATTTGAGTCTTCTTGAGAAGGCTGTTAAAGATTTTTGTCTCCATTTGAGTCTTCTTGAGAAAGCTGTCAAATGTTTTGGTCTCCATTTGAGTCTTCTTGGAGAAAGCTGTCAGATATTTTGGTCTCCATTTGAGTCTTCTTGAGAAGGCTGTTAAAGATTTTTGTCTCCATTTGAGTCTTCTTACGAAAGCTGTCAGAGATTTTGGTCCGTATTTGAGTCTTCTTGCGAAAGCTGTCAAATGTTTTGGTCTCCATTTGAGCCTTGTGGAGAAAGCTGTCAAAACGCTTGGATGTTATGTAAACCATGGATTTTGGTCCCATTTCAGTCTTCTTATGAAAGCTGTTAAATGTTTAGGTCTCCATTTGAGCCTTGTAGAGAAAGCTGTCAAAACGCTTGGATGTTACGTAAACCATGGATTTTGGTCCCCATTTCAGTCTTCTTACGAAAGCTGTCAAATGTTTTGGTCTCCATTTGAGCCTTGTAGAGAAAGCTGTCAAAACGCTTGGATGTTACGTAAACCATGGTCACTGTAACAAGTTTACAAACAATGGGTGACCTCGAGTCCTTTCCGACTCCACTAGCGAGACATGACGTGTACACGACGCAGTTTCGTGTTTGCTGTTTAAGGTCGTGACGAGATGTTTGATAAAGCAGTAGATAGGCATGCTCTAACATGACAGGAATAGGTCAGCTTATCATCTTGTTTAGTCGGTCACGGAATGAAAACAAAGAACAATCTCAGGTCCTGTGCGTGTTACCACCTATTTTAACCTCAGCCTAAACACGTTCGTATAAAAGAATTTTATCACAACAGAATGCGTTTACAAAATTATCAATCTAGGTTTCCAGCGAGTGACTGAGACGTAGATCTATAAAGCGTAAATAGTGATCATCCGTGCTGGTGGGAAGGTTTGAGTTTTGAGTGTTTGGCCAAAGATAAAGTCGCGAGATAACGGTCAATGCGTACGCCCCAAGAGTTTATTTTGATGCGTTGTCGAGTAATTCATTTCGTCACAACACCCAGTGACGACGACCCTAGGTAACCTTGAAGTAAGAATTCGTTCAACAGTGGAATTCTCCCAGTCTCGAGTCTTGTTTTGTTTTTGTTTTTGTTTTTGAGGACAAGTAACTGAAGTGTCTGTGCGGTAAATTCCTAACTATAGAATTTGATATTGATTCACACACACACACACACACACACACACACACACACACACACACACACACACACACACACACACACACACACACACACACACACACACACACACACGTACGTACAAACACACACATACACATACACACACACACACACACATTCTGTACACAAACACACACACACACACACACACCACACACACACACACACACACACACACACACACAACACACACACACACATTCATGTACAAACACACACACACATTCACGTACAAACACACACACATACACTCACACACAACACACACACACACACACACACACACACCACTCACACACACACACACCCACACACACACACACACACACACACACAACTAGCCCCCCCCCCCCCTCCCAACCCCACGAGCAGGCTGTACAAAATTTCGTCAGCGGCTTTTTCAGACTGCTGATGTAATTTGTTTCCAGGGGGCCTTGGGAGAGAGCGGAGACAGAGATGGGGTAGGGGGTAGGGGGATATGTTCGGGGAGGGGGAGGATGGGGGGGCGAAGGCCCACGCGTTGAACACCGTGACTGCTTTGCCAACGTGGTGCAACTGACGTGTTCCTAGGAAGGTATTTTGGTGACATGTAATTTGGGTATACATAGTCATGATAGTGCTGTTAAGTAAACATACACTTACACACACACTCACTTAGACAAACACACGCACGCCCCACACGCACACACACACACACACACACACACACACACACACACTCTCTAAAGCACACACGCACATTGATAGTGAGCAGGTATCTGAGTCACTATCAGGTCCTTGCTCCTTCAAAGAGACAGAAAAACACATTACACAAAAACATCCATCAGGTAAACAAACCAAACCAAACCTCGTGCTCTGTACTCCTCCTGTTTTCTACTCATGAACGTGTACACACACACACACACACACACACACACACACACACACACACACACACACACACACACACACACACACACACACACACACACACACA
>JAPXFY010000025.1:55021614-55071614 GCA_030674185.1 Monoplex corrugatus
TCATCTTGTATTCTAAATGAAGTAGCTAACTGCTATATTTATATAATGATACATCATCATGTTTTCTGTTAATACTCTTAAAGGATAAAGACATCTTTTTGAGTACCATCAGCCTCAGGTTTTCTCCTGATTTTTTTTTTTTTTTTTTTTTTTTTTCTGGTTGTGTTATTTCTTTTTAAAGAAAAACGGAAGATTATTTCAGATCAGCTGGAGAGAGAGTCTTTCTCTCTGTCTGTCTCTCTGTATCTGTCTGTCTGTACTGCCTTCTCTCTCTGTCTCTGTCTCTGGTTTGTCTATCTGTCTTTTTTATCTGTCTGATTTATCAAGATTTTGCGCTATATAAATAAAATAAAATAAAAATAAAAAAATAAAAAATAAAAATATTGTTGTTGTTGCTGCTGTCTGCCTGCCTGTTACAGAAAGCTGTGAAAGAGTTTCTTGACTCTTTATGGATGGATCTTTACTGAATTTGGGTAAAAGGTGTGGACTGTTGAACAGTCACGGAGGGTAGGTTTGGAAGGTAAGGCACAAGGTGAAGTCCACATGGACCAAGAAGGTGCCTGAAATCACCACTTTTAAAGGACGGTGTGTGAATAGCACTTTCTCCGGAACTTCTGACAGTTTAATAAATTTGTTTTTGCACTTGTGACGGTCTACAGTTGCCTACGATGCACATCAAGGTTTAATAAAAAGTTTTTTTCAAGGTCACAGTGACGGATACACTAGACCATCTGTATCTTCACGATTACACTTGCCTGACACAAATATTGTCAAAAATTCTAGGAATCAACTTTCTGTATAAGCTTACAAGCAGAAGTTGTTTTCAATAGTTACATAAATTTTTCTTCTTGATTATGTGTGTGTTGATGTGCAACAGTTTGGCCTCAAAGGCGATGAGAGTATCACCACAGTATGGTTTTGAGCATCTTCCACTTCAGACAGAAGTCAAATTCTAGGGAACTGATAAAACTCAATTGAAAGGAAAAGTTAGATAATACAGTTGCCAACAAACTTTTTTTCATACATGTATATTGAAAAGTTGTTTCTCAAGTTTGTAATGAATTTATTTCATATTCAGAAAAACTGTCTTTCTTTCTCTTTTTATTTTTATTGGTCTGTACTCTTTTAAGCATTGATAAAAAGAAAAAAAAGGAATATTTGCTTTATCAGCACAGGGATCTCCAGTCCTGAATATAATAACAATAATAATAATAATATATTTTATTTATATAGCGCAAAATCTTGACAAAATCAAATCTAAGCGCCCACTGTATGTGATGTAAAAAATGATTGTTGGTTGTTATAAAACATGTCAGCTTTCTTGAGTCTTCATTCCAGAGTGAGATGGTGAATTTAAAAATGACATTGTTTTGAGGACTTGTGGCACTGTTTTTAGTGAAAAAGATCTCCAAGTTTTTATGAAAAGTTTGTAAGCAACAGTACTTTTTTGTTTTCCCTGATGAGATGGGAGATGATCTCCCTTTGACAAATTGAGGCTGACTGATTCTCTCTTGCAACAGATAGATGTAGACATAGTTCTTAAATGTACGTAAGCATAGATTTGGATGTGTTTTATCTTTTGACTGTTTGAAAGTTTATGTTTAAGCAACAGTTTGGGGTTTGTTTTGTTTTCATTGATGAGATGGGAGATGATCTCCCTTTGACAAATTGAGGCTGATTGATTCTCTCTTGCAACAGATAGATGTAGACATATTTCTCAAAAGTAGGTAAGCATAGATCTGGTTCTGTTTTATTTTTTGGCCATATTAAAACTTCATTGAAATTTTATTGCATCTGGTAGGCTATATGTACATGCTATGAAAGCTGCATTCTGTGTCTTCCTCTTGTGCAGCCACAAAAAATAAAATTATGCGATTCTAAGTCTGTTTTAGTTTCTCACATACATGGAGATTAGCTGTGAGAAATGCTTGTGTTAGCGACGATTATTTCTTTTGTTTTCTTTAATTTTTTTCAAAAAACAGGAGATTATAGAGTAGCTTGTTGATCTTACTTTAATATTAATTTTCATGTTATTTTATGTGGATTATGTGTTGTCTTCCTGCAGCTGATTTTGGGTTTGCAAGATTCTTGGAAGAAGGGAAGATGGCAGGAACTTTGTGTGGATCTCCTATGTATATGGTGAGTGGTGATATGGGACAATGGTGGATGTGAGCATGTGTATGCTCGTGCGTGTGTGTTTGTGTGTGTGTGTGTGTGTGCGTGTATGTGTGTGTGTGTGTGTGTGTGTGTGTGTATGTGTGTGTGCATGTGTGTGTGTGTGTGTGTACATGTGTGCGTGCATGCATACATGTGTGTGTGTGTGTGTGTGTGTGTGTGTGTGTGTGTGTGTGTGTGTGCATAATGCTTCACAACAACCTTCTTTGAAATCTGAAATTCACTACATCTTCATTCATCCTTTTCATAGCGTTTGACACACAACTCATGGTATCAGTGAAAACAATCTGCATGTTAAGTGAATGTAAACCTTCATCTATGTTATTTTGTATAACCTACTTATGTGTGTATTTTACGTGTTTTTGCTTAACTTGATGGAACCGCAGACAAAGCAATAATTTTCATTCAAATCACCCAGTTTTGACTGAAGTGTATAAGAAAATACCAAAAATTTACCACAAACAGCACAGACATAAAACAAATATCACTGGAAAATTGAAGAAATGGACATTGTAAACAATTTTGAGTGAGTGTATATTCATGACAGCTTTCTTTTTGTATGTAAGCCAAAACAATATGCCAGGCTAAAAAATCACAAACTTTCCTGGCACACTTCCACAACTTGCTCCATTCTTCCACACCAGTTGAGTACCACATATGTGGCCCGCTCTGACAAAAAGTACAACAAGTCGGGCGAGGCCTTCTGCTGCTGTGGGCTGAAAACTCTGAACAAGGACTATAAGTCGATTTTGAGTTTTCTGCATTTTCATGCTCTATAACCACTTTTATGCCATGTCCTAACACAATAAAGTCAAATTCAATCGATAAGTATCATTTTTTTGTGTTTTTTTTTTAATGTGTGGTAAGTGCTACTATCTGGCCGCAAAATATTCACAAGTTCCGTAACATTTTGGTGATTAAAGTACGCTTTTCTTAAATTTATTTTTCTTTTTGTTGTTTTGGATGGATGGACAATTAAGTAAACAAGGAAAGTATGGAATTTCAGCTGATTTGGTTGATATTTAATGCTTGTTGCTAAGGAGTTTCTGACCATACCCTTTCAATTCAATTCTCTTCAACACTGTTTTTCTCAAAATGGCTGACTTGACCCCTCTCATCTTTGAAAGCCCATAACTTTTTTGTTTTTGTAGCCTGAAACTCAACTTTAGTACCATTTGAAAGCTGAGATTCTAAACTTTATAGTGATACCAAAACCTAAAAATGCCTAAACTGAGACTTATTGTACCTCTTGTCAGAGCGGGTTACATATATTCTTTTTTTTCTGATTCACTGGGAATATTGGATTCACAGTGTCTGAAGTTTTGTCTGGAACCTTGGCTTGTATTACCTAAAAAGCTTCTTCTTAAATTGAAAAACCTTTGATTTCCTGCGCCTCTTTCGGTCATCATGGAAACACAGCGTAAACTTCACTGATCAGTCACAATCTAAGACCAGTTAAACAAAGCCTAATTGGCCAGGGAATACGTTCTAAAGAAAGCAATTCATGTATAAACGACTGTAGTTGTATTTTCAACAGTTATCCGCAAAAGTCGCAAAAACCATCATTAAAAATCAGCGAACTTGTGACAGCAGCTGAATGTATTCGTGACATGAACAGATGTGCAGGGTGTCAGCATCTTAGTGCTGTCAAGACTCCATTAAGTTAAATTTGAATATTATATTTGTTTCTTTGCTATGAACTGATAATAATGTTTGTGTATGTATGTGTGTATGTGTGTGTATATATGTGTGTGTGTGTGTTTGGGTGTGTATATATATATTGTGTGTGTGTGTGTGTGTGTGTGTGTATGTGTGTGTTTTATCATCATCATCCCAAGCACTGAATCACACAAGTGTAGTTATTTAGAGCAGATAGGCTCAGTTTTACCATCATTTTTAATAGTGTTTTTAAAGTGTTTTTGTAGTTTGATTTATGTATCCATTTTCCTGTGTTTCCCACAGGCGCCAGAAGTGATCATGTCTCACAAGTATGACTCTAAAGCAGACCTGTGGAGTGTTGGCACCATCATGTTCCAGTGTCTGACTGGCAAGGCGCCCTTTGTGGCCAGCACCCCACAACAACTTAGAGCATTCTATGAGAAAAATGTTGACCTCAAGCCCAAGTGAGTGACTAGGCCTTTCTCACTGTATCGCTCATGTCTGTGAGTAGAGGACGAGAAGATTTGTATTCAGCAGAAGTTAAGATTTAAGGAAATATGTTTTTATAGCTGTATGTGTGTTGTTGTTTTTCATGACTCTGGCAGATGTTTTGAACTTTGTTATAGTTGCCTTGTGGGATGTACATGTGCATTATCTTTTGAAAAAATTGTGTTAACATACCTGTAGGAATGTTATGATTTTGTTGATGAAGAAAGGGGAATACTTACTAATTCATTGCTAATAATTCTTTGTGCATATTGAAAAAAATGCCCTAGAAAGGATTTTTAAAGCAGACTTTAAAGTTTGGTTAAATAATTCGATGAAAATGTATGTATAGGTGATGTCATGAATGTTTTCAGTGTCACAGGCATACAAAATATCCAAAATTGCAGGAAAATTTAAACTGATTGTCATGTTTATTTTTTCCAGAATTCCAGAAAACACATCGTCGGAACTGAAGGACATGTTACTACGTTTATTAACCAGGGATGCCTCCAAGCGGATAGGAATCAGTGAGTAATTCAAGAGAAAGAGAGTTGTTCACTGTTATACTTTTGATGGGTGCTGTTTCTGATCAGTTAACCCTTTCCTATTTGCAGATTCTGCTCAGAAACTCTTCCTAGTATTCAGACATTTTCTAAAGCGTGTAAATGAAAAGGTCAGACGCTGACCGATATCTTGTAAATGAGGCGATGTGTGGTACAAACTCAGCATCATTCTTTCATTGGTTTATCCTGACTTTCGCGGGAAACTTCATTCACGGGGTGTGTGTAACCGTTTGTGCTTAGAGCATGATGGAATTCCCCACCAGGCCTAAGTAACAGGTGGCGGGCTGCGGTGAGTGTAAATAAAAAGGGGGTTTCCCAGTCGGTGGGCTGCGGTGGGATAAAATGGGAAAGGGTTAAGCTATTGCTTAGGTTTGAAGATGAATCAGAGACACTTTGCCAAACATTATTCAGTTTATGCAATGAACAGAACAGGACTTACAGCTTCAATGATTACTGCTGTCAGGTAGATAGAATGCATTATTTTGCATGAAGTGTAGATAGAATTATTAGTTTGCATCAAATATGAATTCATAAGTTAAGCTTGAGAAATCTTATCAGAGACTAGAATGAATCCTTGAGCGTAATGTCTTCATGAATTAGATTTTCAGTATTTAATAATAATGATAATAATAATTACAATATTTATATAACGCAAAATCTTGATAGAAATCAAATCTAAGCGCTGAACATACACATACGCACGCGCGCACACACATGCACACACACACTCACACATGGCTATAAATGGGGAAAAAGAATAAAAGCAATGGAAAATTATAGAGAGCATATTATATACAAATATATATTACAATGTGATTCCACTCTGAGCGGAGACAGGCTGCAGAGGGGGATGAGTGAGGTCAGGATTTCATGCAGAGGAGAAAAGGTGAGTTTTGAGAGCGGACTTGAAGGAGACAAAAGTAGGTTGCTGATGGACTGAGAGAGGAAGTTTGTTCCAGGAGAGCGGACCAGAAACAGAGAAGGCTTGTGGACCGTAGGTATTGAGCTTAGTGCGTGGAAAGCGAAAAGTCAGAGGATCGGAGGCAGAGCGGAGGGTACGTGAGGGAAGATAGATCTCAAGTAGGCTTGACACGTAATCGGGGGCTGCGTTATTGAGGCTTTTGTAGCACATGGTGTCTAGTTTGTACTGTATGCCTTTGATACAGGGAGCCAGTGAAGTTGTGCCAGGAGAGGAGAAATGTGGTCAACTTTGTTCTTTTTGAGTACAAGACGTGCAGCATTGTTTTGAATGCGCTGTAGGATGTGGATGGTGGAGGCAGGAAGACCAGACAGGAGTGAATTGCAATAGTCAATGCAAGACATTATGAAGGAGAGAACAAGTTTTGCAGTTGTTTCAACAGAGAGATACTTCCTGATCAGGCTTATACGATGGAGGTGATAGTAGCAAGATTTGGCAGTTTGAGAAACAAAGTTGTTCATGGAGAGGGTAGAGTCAAGGCAGACACCAAGGTTTTTAGCTGAGTCAGAAATTGGGACTGATGTGTTACATAATGGGAGAGAAAGAGGAGGCAGCTGAGAAAGTTTCTGACAGGGTGCCAATGAGGTTAGCTTCTGTCTTGTCGTCATTAAGCTGAGTTTATTGTATGTCATCCAGTTCTTAATGTCCGAGTAGCACTCAGTGGTGTGAGTCAAGAGGCACTGTACATTGTCAGGTATTTTATTTTTCTTAAACCCAAACTACTAACATAGTTAGGATTAAAAGGTTGAGTCAAGAGAATGACATCATATTTGCTGATGTGTCCAAGAATGGAATGTGGCTGTCAAATCTGTGTGAACTGTGTTCCAGTTTTTGCTTTACTAGTTGTGCTGTTTGTTGTCTTTTTCCTCATAAATGGATTGATTCACTCAGTTTCATGTTGTCATTACAGAGGAACTGATGCAACATTCCTTCCTCAAGAAGTTCAAGAGAAGCCCCAGCAAAAGAGGAAGCAGCTGTAAGTGGAATGGTTTTATTTTAGTCTGTATTAGTAATAATAATAACAGTAATGATAACAATCATCATCATATCATCTTCATTTATCATCATCATCATCATCATTATCATTATCATCATGTGCCTTGCCACATGGCATTGGCAGTCATGGCCCTCCATACGAATCTGTCTTTTGTACTGCAAGTATATATCTCTTACCTTTCTTGTCCCCACCCATTCTGCAAAGCTGTCTTGATATTTTCTTCCTGAGTATACGTGGTGCTCTTTTTCCCTCCAACTTTTCTCTTGTAACTAGGTGCTAAAGTTTCTCTTGCCTTGTAAATTATCCTTTTTAATTATTGTATGTCTTTCCTAATCTTTGTTAATTAGTGTTCTTTTTGTGTTTGCTTCTCACAAGATTGTCTCATTTGATTTCTTTGCTGTCCATAGAACTCTTTAACATTCTTCGTAGAATCCACATTTCAGCTGCCTTGATCCTGTTTTTCTTTGTTGACTGTCTAGACCATGCATCAGTACAATAGTATTGGTTCTCTGTAATACTAAAAGAGCACTCTTTCTCATGTCCATTGAGAGCCATTTGTTGGTACGAGTGCTTTTCATTTTCTGGATTGCTGTTTTAGCTTGGCCATTCTGCTGGATATTTCCATTGTGCATCTGCTGTCTGGTCATGTGACTGTTTCCAGATATTTCAGTTTATCAGCTTGTCTCAGTGTTACGCCACTTACTGTTATTTTACGTAAGGGGATTTCTTGTTTTTAGGGATTTATTGTCATGCCCCAAAGCAATAACAATACTATTAATAATGAAGATTATATAAACACACACACACACACACACACACACACACACACACACACACACACACACACACATATATATATATATATATCTGTAGCTCAGCATCCCAGGAAGCAAACTGCTAAGCTCTTTGCACTTAACAGAAAATGTACATAAAACATAAGTCAGCTATAAATCATTCATATAGGCATGACATGACATGGAATGAAAAAAATACCAACAGAATCATCTGTGTGTGATAGGAGACGCTTTTGTGTAGGAATGCAAACGCACACACCCACACACAGAAGCACACACGCACAAATCTACAGATAGAGATACACAGGCTTGTATGCATGCACAGTATGCAGCACTCGCACACAGGCACATACACACACACATGGACTGGAGCTTGTTAAAGTGCATAACACTGATGCAAGACGTGTAGACAGACCAGTGAAACAGACACAAATAGCATTTCCTCACACCACCAGATACATGAGCAGAGACAGATGGTCGAGTGAAGGGGAGAGAGGAGAAAGAGGTGAGACTAAAACTAGTAATAGTATTGTTTGAAGAGATCAGGTTTTAGAGCTCTCTTAACCCTTTCACTCCCGCACTCCGGTCACCAGCATCCTGCATTGCCAACCATGTTAGCAAAGCAAAAACTTAACCCTTTGATTCCCTCACCCTATCCACCAGCTTCCTGCAGGAAGCTGGTGGATAGGGTGAGGGAATCAAAGGGTTATGTTTTTGTAGTTGGTAGATAGGGTGCGGGAGTCAAAGGGTTAAAAGAGGTGTTGTGAATGTTGAATATCTGAAAGGAAGCAAAAAATTCCATGTCTTGTTATATATCTGAAGGACTCAAGAATTCCATGTCTGTCATGAATTTTCACCCATGTTTTCCTTTTTTTTTTCTTTTTGAAGAATTTAATTCTCTTATTCATACTCTCACACAGTAGTATGCTTACTTTAACTGTTTGCTTTTACTGATCTGATTTTTTTTTCTGCTTTGTAAAATATTTAGGGCATGTGGGGTTGTGCTGTTGGAATACAGATTTGAATTGTCTTCAGACAAAAACATGAATGGTACCAGTATGCAGAAAGGTACAATAGGTTTTCCTGCAGGATTACATTGATAACAAGATATTAACACTCTAGCATGATTGTCTTTGTTTTATGTTGTTGTTGTTTGTATATATCTGACAAATCCATTGAGGTTTCATGATGCTGTGAAAATTTTGTGTGTGTGTGTGTGTGTCGTGTGTGTGTGTGTGTCTGTGTGTGTGTGTGATAGAGAGAGAAAGTTGAGTGTTCCAGCATAGTCACATTCTGGAAGATTGTACAACTCTACAGCTTTACAGCTTTTGAAAGAGACTAAAAAGAATTTTTAAAGAATATTTAATCTTGATATGTCCAAACATTAAAGAAAAACAAATCTTAGCTTTACGTTAATTTGAAACATTCTGATCTTTATTTCTGTAAACTCAGCCTCCCCATCTCCCATCCCAAGTCGACGGCGAACACCAAGTGTGTCTTCAGAGGGCTCGACCCCAGGATCAGTTCGTGAAATGTCTCCATTGGCAAAACAGGTAGGAAGCATGTTTCCTGTAGCATTGCATGCTACTTTTTTTCTCTTTGAGCATGGCACTTTTTTTCACTTTTTGAGTAAATTCCGTCTGCTCAGCCGTTTACTGTTTGGCATGAGCAAAGGAGGGAGAGAGAGAAGTTAAAGAGAACCAACTCAGCTGAAGAACATTAGCCGGTTGATTTAATGAGAGAAGTGTATGCCATATGCTGTATAGTTTAAAGCCTTTTGACCTATCCTGTGAGAAATAATTATATTCAGAATTTCTGTGGACAGAAGTAAGAGAAAGAATTGTCCTTTCTCTGAAAAGGTTATCATTCATGTTTTTAAAAAATCCCATGATGATTATGATTACCTAAGTTCTGTTCTGTGCTACAGTTATTTGGCAAATATAGATCTCTTCTGCTTTAAATGCAGACATAGTTGACAAATCTGATGTATGGATATTGTCAGCGTGTTATTACTGGGTAAAAGCTGTCTTGGCTTCTGTGGGATTTCTGGACAGTTTGGTTGCAAAACAAAGGAAAGAATACATAAGTAAATAGTTAAGCATTACTTTCTGATCTAGTCAGTCACTACCAAGCACACTGCAGTTTTCATGATGCCTTACATCTTGGAACAGCATGTGTATCAGTACGTTAGTGTTTATTGTTTTTTTTTTATTTTCTTTTTGCCTAGATGGCGGTTGATCCTGATAAAGATATGGTTGCCACTTTAACGTCTTCCAAAGACGATGACTGTAGTTTCACCAAGGTGGAAAAGCCAGATTTGTCGCACAAGGTGACAGAAGAGGTGAGTTGTGCACTGGGATCTTTGTCTCCTTCTGCACCAAAAAGGTATTTAATCTTAATACATTTAAACATTAAACAAGCATAGTATTTAATTGTCATCATTAGATAGTAAATCGTATGTTCGTCTCTCCATAAATTCATTAGAGATATTCGTACATATTGTCTTTAAAGTTTAAGGGGGAAAATGTGCTTGCATGTACTAGTTTTATATTCTGTAGTGCTTCTGTTTTTATTATGCTAGTAAGCGTTAGTATTCCTTTCCCTGCTTAACTGTAGGATGTAGAGCATAATATGTTCATCTTTAATCTGTTGCTGCTAATGTTTCCTCTAAAGTGTTACTGGCAGAAAATGTTGTAGGTGTCCATATTTGGCTGCTTGTTCACTCTCCCTCCTTTCAAGCATGAAATCATTTTATTCATCTTTCTTTTGCATGACTCATTCAAAACTGTGATGATGTATTGTATGCTTCATACCATTCTGTGATGCTGTTTTCAGGGCTTTGAGCTTGTGCCGAAGGAGTTACCTGAATACAAGAAAACTGGTACGGTATCTGTGTTTCTGTTGGTCTGTCTTGTTTGTATGTCATCAAGTTCTTACATGTGTTAATTTGTATGTTGGTAACTTCTTTATTGGTACGGTATCTGTGTGTTTCTGTTGGTCTGTCTTGTTTGTATGTCATCAAGTTCTTCCATGTGTTAATTTGTATGTTGGTAACTTCTTTTATTTGGTACGGTATCTGTGTGTTTCTGTTGGTCTGTCTTGTTTGTATGTCATCAAGTTCTTACATGTGTTAATTTGTATGTTGGTAACTTCTTTTATTTGGTACGGTATCTGTGTGTTTCTGTTGGTCTGTCTTGTTTGTATGTCATCAAGTTCTTACATGTGTTAATTTGTATGTTGGTAACTTCTTTTATTTGGTACGGTATCTGTGTGTTTCTGTTGGTCTGTCTTGTTTGTATGTCATCAAGTTCTTACATGTGTTAATTTGTATGTTGGTAACTTCTTTTATTTGGTACAGTATCTGTGTGTTTCTGTTGGTCTGTCTTGTTTGTATGTCATCAAGTTCTTACATGTGTTAATTTGTATGTTGGTAACTTCTTTTATTTGGTACGGTATCTGTGTGTTTCTGTTGGTCTGTCTTGTTTGTATGTCATCAAGTTCTTACATGTGTTAATTTGTATGTTGGTAACTTCTTTTATTTGGTACGGTATCTGTGTTTCTGTTGGTCTGTCTTGTTTGTATGTCATCAGCTTCTTCCATGTGTTAATTTGTATGTTGGTAACTTCTTTTATTTGGTACGGTATCTGTGTTTCTGTCGGTCTGTCTTGTTTGTACGTCATCAGCTTCTTCCATGTGTTAATTTGTATGTTGGTAACTTCTTTTATTTGGTACGGTATCTGTGTTTCTGTCGGTCTGTCTTGTTTGTATGTCATCAGCTTCTTCCATGTGTTAATTTGTATGTTGGTAACTTCTTTTATTTGGTACGGTATCTGTGTTTCTGTTGGTCTGTCTTGTTTGTATGTCATCAGCTTCTTCCATGTGTTAATTTGTATGTTGGTAACTTCTTTTATTTGGTACGGTATCTGTGTTTCTGTTGGTCTGTCTTGTTTGTATGTCATCAGCTTCTTCCATGTGTTAATTTGTATGTTGGTAACTTCTTTTATTTATGGTTTCCTTTTGATTAGGAAATTCCTGCTAAAAATGGTAGCAGAATACAACTAGAAAGAAAAGGATTATCTTACACAAAGTGGAGGTTTGCTGTCACTAGCTTTCATTCTTCTCCCGAGATGTTCATCAGGTGCATTTTTTTTTGTGAGCGCTGAAATCCCTTTCCAATAGGTCATCTTTCAATTCCAGATCCCAGTTGTTTCCATTTGTGTTAGATTTTAATAGAAAAAAACGCATCACAAAAGCTTCTTGATTGCAGCCTTTGTTGGAAGAAAAGAAATTATTTTGATTTTGATGTACATGTATTTTCCTTTACATGGAAGAGTGTGACACTGATTATTGGAGGGAAGGGGGTGCATAAAGCATTTACTGATTTGTACTTGAGACATACTTGCAGAAAACATTGGATACCAGTATTGTTGAGAGTCGGTTCAAAGTTTGAGTGTTGGAAGTTTGGATCAGCTGTGTTTTTCTAATGTATAATGGGAAATTTTGCTTCCATTCCATAAGATGTGTGTGTGTGTGTGTGTATGTCTTTGCAGGGGAGAAAAAGGGGAAGAAGAGCGTGAGAGCACCACTTGCAGAAGAGGAATATGATGCTGTAGAGTAAGTATCTCTCTCTTTGTTAAGCCTTTTCTTGATTAAGCAGCATCACAGTCTTTGTCATTTGATAGCTTCATACCTGAGTTCATGCATTCCAGAGAGTGTCATTTTGTTTCATATTACTTGGTGTCAGCTTGTGTGTGTGCGTGCGTGTGTCTAAAAACATTGTGTGACAAAAGTTGATTTTTTTTTATTTGTGTTGTCACTACTTGTATTTTCATTATGTTGGCGTTGGATTCATTTTGTTATTTACTCATTTATTTATTTATTTTTTACATTATTCAAGATGCTCTGCTTGCAGTGAGAGTATCCACAGTTCTGTGAAACCTGTCAACCTTCACACAGAAGATGGAAAAGCCACCTTCAGCAAAGACAAGCAACCTCAAAAACAGCAGCAGCAGCAACCCTCACCTACGAAACCTCCACCCCCACTACCACCCCGCCTCCCCAGTCCTGCGTCTTCTGCCTCTTCTTCACCTGCCTCCTCCTCTCCCCAGGTACAGCGATCAGGAAGTTCCACCGCACCCATACCCGTCCCTTCCTTGTCACGCACATCCAGTCTGACACAACAACTACAGCAGCGGGAAGGAAGCAGTCCCAAGACAGGCAGTCCCACTCGCATCAAGAAACGGTCCTTGTCCGGGGGAACAAATATTCAGGTTTGTCATTTGGTATTGGAGTTAACCGTTCACTCCTTCATTTAAAGGAAGCTTGTAGGTTAGCACCTGGTCACTACAGGAAAGCTGGAGGGAGAAGAGAACATCAGGTGGACCCAGGGAGAAAATATTGGACAGATTTGCAGGGTGGCTGAGGACAGAGAGGGGTGGAGATGTACTTGCAGCGACAAGGGGTAGATTTGTATGGAGGGCCATGATCGCCAACACCATGCGGCAAGGGTAGCATGAGAGAGTAGGCACACACACACACACTCATTGGCTCTGTATGTGTTTGTGTGTGCTTGAATGAGAGAGAGTGAGAGAGAGTGAGAGAGTCATGCATGATTACAAATTTGGTGGGGGAGGAAAGAAGGGGTGTGGATACGCCTTGTTTCCTATTTCTTTGTAGCAGGATTGCAGAGACACGTTACAAAAGAGTAGCAGTGATAATGAAACATTCACGTGTAATGTGTGGTAAAGTGAGCTTGTTAATATTTTTTGAAAAACATTTTTTGTGTGCCTGAACAGGTGGAAGGAGAAAAATTGTCAGAAAGAACAAATTCAGACACAGGCTGAATGCTCCAGACATCACGCAAGTGTCACCTCCTTCTGGTAAATATTTGTTCAATTTTTTTTTTTATTTATTTGTTGCCTTTTTATGCTTGTTCTGTTTATTTTCAAGTTCAGAAAAATTGAACAATTTTTTTATTTATATTTCTTTGAAAAAAACAAGGGTCTCACTCCAATAATGTTGACTGTTTTATTTGTTGATCCATTATTTTGGTTTCTTACCATTTAAAATTTTAATGGCTTCAGGAAACTGACGTTGTTAAGTATATTTTGAACTGAAAAATACTTTTATATACTGTTTGTGAGAGTTTGATTAGTATAAAATTACTGACCGATGTGAGGACTTTTTTCCCTGTTCCATATTCTGAGTAACTTTTTCCAGTTTTTCTTAGGTTTTGTTGTTTTTGTTGTTTTTTATTTGTTTGTTTTATTTTTCTGCATTTTGAGCATTTTCTTATGTTTTATTTTTCCGATTTTTGAGCATTTTTTTATGTTTTATTTTTCTGATTTTTCAGCTTTTTTAGTGTTTTATTTTTCTGATTTTTCAGCTTTTTTTATGCAAAAGTTTGTTATTTGGCCAACACTGTGCAAGCATTATGTTGCAGCATATTCTGCATTCTCCGCCTTTGATAGGTGTGTCTACTGGGTATTTGTTCAGTTCTCTATCGCATACTGAAAGAATGAAGTTAACATTGTTTGATTAATGTTCTACAGTTCAGTTCTCTATCAACATACTGAAAGAATGAAAGTTAACATTGGTTATGGCTAATTGTGTCTACAGTTCAGTTCTCTATCGGCATACTGGAAGACTGAAAGTAAACATTGGTTAGGGATTAATTGTGTCTACAGTTCAGTTCTCTATCGGCATACTGGAAGACTGAAAGTTAACATTGGTTATGATTAATTGTGTCTACAGTTCAGTTCTCTATCGGCATACTGGAAGACTGAAAGTTAACATTGGTTATGATTAATTGTGTCTACAGTTCAGTTCTCTATCGGCACACCACCCAACACAGGTGTGTGGAAGAGGACCAGCAGTTTTGGAAGTCCATCCTCACGAGTGGACACTGTTTCGGCCAGTCCTCCTGCTGCTTCCCCGTTACGCAGATCTGGTCAGTACTCTTGTGTATGTAATTATCCCTCTGTGTGTGTGTGTGACGTGTGTGTGTGTGTGCGTGTATATGTGTGGGCGTGCGTGCATGCATCATGTCCTTCATGCACACACACACACACACACACACACATGTCATATATGTCTCACATGGACACATGTGCACACATACATATATGCACTCTCCACTCTTCTTGTTTCTCTCCTTTACTACCCCCCTTTCTCTGTCCCCCTTCTTGCCTGTGTCTTTCAATCCTTCTAGTCTATTCCATCCATGTTTTCCCTCCACATAAATAAACAGGAACCCTTGCCTAAAGTATCATCATCATAATCATTATCAATCATCATAATCATTAAAATCATAATCATCAATCATCATCATAACCATCAATCATCACCATAATCATCAATCATAATCATTATCAATCATAACCATCTATCATCATAATCATTATCAATCATAATCATTATCAGTCATAACTATCAATCATCATAATCATTATCAATCACCATAATCTTATAGTCATTATCATAATCATTATCAATCATCATATCTAATCAATCTCATTTCCAGCGAGCTGCTCTCCAGGACCGTGTTGCAGTCCCCACCTGAGCAGCGGTGCCACCCCCTCCTCTCTTCCCACCGTACCCGGCTCCCCCACCACCCATCTGTGTCACCATCCTTACCAACCCCCACCTCCTCTGGTCGTCGCTCAAGACCGCTGCAAGTTAGCCGACACCAAATGGCATCGGTATTCTTCTAGCGTGGAGGCCCCTTACGCTATATCTGCGTCTCCCAACAGGAGAGAAGGTAGAGTGCTGAAATTGTGATTTGTGGGTGTGAATGAAAGAGAGAGAGAGACAGGGGGGGGGGGGGGGGGGGGGGGGGGGGAGGGGAGAGAGAGAAATTTATTTGATTTTGTGTCTTCTTTCAGCTTTATATCTTCTGTAATTGGTGTTTGGTTTTGTGTAGGATGACATGTAGCCTAGTAACCCTTTCATCCTGCGCCCTGGTCAACCAGCTTCATGCAAAATCTGTAACCCTTTCACACCCGTACTCTATCAACCAGCTCCCTGCAAAATCTGTAACCCTTTCACACCCATACTCTATCAACCAGCTCCCTGCAAAATCTGTCCCTTTCACACCCGCACCTTATGAAGCTGGTGGATAGTCTGAGGCAGTAATGGCCACAGAAGCTTGCACAGTTTTTAACATTGTGATGATGATGACGATGAGAATCATGTTGCTGTGTAGTTTTATCCGGGATTCAGACTGTGTGACAGGGGTGTACTCTATGCTTGCTTTCATAATATAACTTGGCATCAGCCAGGCCTGAGAGATACAGACACCTGTGGTATTGGCTAGAATATTTGAGCATTACCCTGAATGACTCATGTATGACATGGATGAGACTCCCAGTCTTCCCATTAAGCCCTTAGCTCATTCAGCTCTGGGTTCTCGTTAGAGGCGAAAAATGCCAAATGATTTTTGAAGGGAGTGATTGGGACTCAAACCCACAACCTCAAACTTGGTAGTCCATTGTGCAAGCCACTACACCACAGCAACTGGTGAATAAAAGGAAGTTGACTTGACATTTACCAGGCTGGCCGTATGAGAATGAAATTCTGGCCAAGACAGACAATTGAGCTAGTTAAGATAACATGTTAAAATGGTAAATGCAAGTAGCTAAACAGGGATTCATACGAGGCAAGCTGGAAGATGGCTGCCAAGAAAAGAGGAAGAGCACATGCGCATGCACAAGACATGGATACTCTCAGAGTTATGGTCTTTTCGGACTTTATTGTTTATGAGGCAGGAGTGGCAAATCGCTGCCGCTTATTGCATCAGTGAGCCATGGTAAGTATGTTAGATTAAACGTAATTTTAGAAGGAAAATTTCCTTTTTCAAAAAATCCCCTTGGTTTTTAATTTTTTCAAACAAAAGATGCAGGACCTGTCTTTAGCGAAACAGAATTACTGTGGCATCAGAAGCCATAGAATTTAATTGACAATCCAGTTGTGATTGTGATTGCCAGAGAGAGGGTTGGAGCCATGTCAGCGATGTGGTACAGAGCCTGACCTTCGATCTCAGCCCTTCCACTCACAACACATCTTACGTGCTGCCTATGCCACGCACCAACAACCTGCAGGTCAGACGTCATCAGCATTGTCATTGTTGTTGTATTTTTTGCCATCTTTAATTGACAAGTGTCATCTACAGCTGCAGCAGCAGACACTATGTTTGTTGTTGTCATCATTGTCGCTATTGTCATCCTAGCAGTTATTATGTTTGTTGTTGTCATCATTGTCGCTATTGTCATCCTAGCAGTTATTTTGTTTGTTTGTTGTCATCATTGTCGCTATTGTCATCCTAGCAGTTATTATGTTTGTTGTTGTCATCATTGTCGCTATTGTCATCCTAGCAGTTATTATGTTTGTTGTTGTTATCATTGTCGCTATTGTCATCCTAGCAGTTATTATGTTTGTTGTTGTTATCATTGTCGCTATTGTCATCCTAGCAGTTATTATGTTTGTTGTTGTCATCATTGTCGCTATTGTCATCCTAGCAGTTATTATTTGTTTGTTTGTTGTCATTCATTGTTGCTATTGTCATCCTAGCAGTTATTATGTTTGTTGTTGTTATCATTGTCGCTATTGTCATCCTAGCAGTTATTATGTTTGTTGTTGTATCATTGTCGCTATTGTCATCCTAGCAGTTATTATGTTTGTTGTTGTTATCATTGTCGCTATTGTCATCCTAGCAGTTATTATGTTTGTTGTTGTTATCATTGTCGCTATTGTCATCCTAGCAGTTTATTATGTTTTGTTGTTGTTATCATTGTCACTATTGTCATCCTACAGTTATTATGTTCATGTTGTTATCTGTCACTGTCTTCATCTATCATCAGTCATCATGGCCTTCTGTCATCATCATCTTCAATAGTATTGTAATCAGTGTTGATAGATGTATCTTACATGGCAGTATTGACAGAAGGCTCATTAAGCTGTTCCAATAAACAGGTTAACATGGATCATATGCACACATACAAATACAGTGTATCTAAACTGTGTGACAACAGCTGCTAACTTGTTGACTGTAACACACTTGTTGACTGTAAACACTGTTGACTCTAAACATGTTGACTCTGTAACACACTTGTTGATTGTAACAACTTGTTGATTGTAACACATGTTGACTCAGTAACACACTTGTTGACTCTGTAACACATGTTGACTCAGTAACACACTTGTTGATTCTGTAACACATGTTGACTCAGTAACACACTTGTTGACTCTGTAACACACTTGTTGACTCTGTAACACACTTGTTGACTGTAACACACTTGTTGACTCTGTAACACACTTGTTGACTTGTAACACACTTGTTGACTCTGTAACCCACTTGCTGACTCTGTAACACACTTGTTGACTGTAACACACTTGACTCAGTAACCCACTTGTTGACTGTAACACACACTTGTTGACTCTGTAAGACACTTGTTAACTCTGTAATGACAGTGACTACGTTTAAAATTGACTTTTGAGCACACTGATCTATACAGTGTGGTAACCAGTTGAAATATTGTCTTAGATTTCTATCCTATAGAAAAGTCTCTAAAAGAGAGTGTTTTACATGGTATTCATTTATTGTTTTCTTTTATAGCAGCGTGACTTTTGTAGTACTAGTGCTTACAATTAGTGCTTGAGGAAATATTCAGAAGGCGGAGACCCTGTTTTAAGAAAACTGAAATTAAAAACTTATTGTAGCATGACACCAACTGAATATTTATATATAACTATATATTATATATATATATATATTATATATATATATATAATATATGTATATATGTATGTTATACAGGTAGATAGATAGATGTTTGGATGGATGGATGGATAGGACATATTGTATATCAGTCGCACATTCAAGAAAACTATTGAAAAGAAGGTGAAGACTAGAGAAGTTGCAGACAGTTTTTCATGTTGCCGTTTAACTCACCCTCAACAGGCCTGGGGGCATTACTGTCATTAGGAGGAAGCAGAGAACGCCTGTTGTCACAGAGTGGCGACAAGTGTCGAGGGTCGTCACCGTCTTCCATGGATCAAGACCGAATCATTTCGTCCTCTCCACGACAGAACAGTGCCCTGAGAGAAATGTCACCTCACTTGACAATGACCTTTGCTGCCTCTCCGCCCAAGCTCGATGCTTTCCCTCTCATTCCTCCGGATTTGTCCGAGGATACTCTGATGGATGTGAGTCATGTTTTTAGTTTTGTTATATGATGGCTTGTAAAGGGCATGATGTGAGAATCAGCCAGCCATTTTGACCTGAAATTGTGTTCATTATGTCTTCTGATGATTGAGGATCAGCAAAAAAAAAAAGAAAAAGAAAAATCAGAAACTATCTGTGAAAAATTGTGTTTTTCAGTTAACTGTTCATCCATTTTGATGCTCGATTTTATGAAGAGTATGTGTGTTGCGTACCATTTCCGAGCTTATAAATTCAGTTTAGTCCAACTTGAGTCTAAAAATAGGAAGATACATTCAAAATAATACTTTTCTCTCCATGAGTAAACCGTGAGTAAAACCTTGCACTTTTAATCCATGCATATGTTCAAAATAATGCTTTACTGTCTGTGAGTAAACGGTGAGTAAAACCTTGCATTTTTGATCCACGCATACTTTCAAAGTGATGCTTTTATCTCCTGAGTAAACAGTGAGTAAAACCATGCACTTTTCATCCACACATACATTCAAAATAATGCTTTATTCTCAGTGAGTAAATTGAGTAAAAACCTTGCACTTTTCATCTGCCCGGACTTTCTTTCTGAACCATCATTCAGAATATTTTAACACCCCCAGTTAAACTATACAGGACTGCTTCTCTAGATGAAACAAAAAATGTTTTCCTTATACCTTTCATCCAGATTCTTTCCTTTCCCTTCATTGGGTGCTCTGTTAGTTGTACAGATGAAGTCTCTACACTTTGTGGAGGTCTGCTGCCTTAGGTTTTGGCGCTCACTCTGTGTGTGTGTGGGGCTTTTGTTCCTATCCCAGGCAGCAGGTCTGACTGGTTCTGCACAGAATGAAACATGTCACCTGTTTTGGGAGCATGAGCATCTTCCCTGTGAAGGACTTACATACTGACAGAGTGCTCTAGCAAGCTGTTCCCAACCCTACATACTGACAGAGTGCTCTAGCAAGCTGTTTCCCAACCCTACATACTGACAGTACTCTAGCAAGCTGTTTCCCAACCCTAGATACTGACCACTCTGGCAAGCTGTTCCCCAACCCTACATACTGACAGAGTGCTCTAGCAAGCTGTTCCCCAACCCTACATACTGACAGTACTCTAGCAAGCTGTTCCCCAACCCTAGATACTGACAGTACTCTAGCAAGCTGTTCCCAACCCTACATACTGACAGTACTCTAGCAAGCTGTTCCCCAACCCTAGATACTGACAGAGTGCTCTAGCAAGCTGTTTCCCAACCCTGCATACTGACAGAGTGCTCTAGCAAGCTGTTTCCCAACCCTACATACTGACAGTGTTCTAGCAAGCTGTTCCCAACCCTACATACTGACAGAGTGCTCTAGCAAGCTGTTCCCCAACCCTACATACTGACAGAGTGCTCTAGCAAGCTGTTCCCCAACCCTACATACTGACAGTACTCTAGCAAGCTGTTCCCCAACCCTAGATACTGACAGTACTCTAGCAAGCTGTTCCCCAACCCTAGATACTGACAGTACTCTAGCAAGCTGTTCCCAACCCTAGATACTGACAGAGTGCTCTAGCAAGCTGTTCCCCAACCCTACATACTGACAGTACTCTAGCAAGCTGTGTCCCAACCCTACATACTGACAGAGTGCTCTAGCAAGCTGTTCCCCAACCCTACATACTGACAGAGTGCTCTAGCAAGCTGTTCCCCAACCCTAGATACTGACAGAGTGTTCTAGCAAGCTGTTCCCCAACCCTACATACTGACAGTACTCTAGCAAGCTGTTCCCCAACCCTACATACTGACTACTCTAGCAAGCTGTTCCCCAACCCTACATACTGACAGAGTGCTCTAGCAAGCTGTTTCCCAACCCTACATACTGACAGTGTTCTAGCAAGCTGTTCCCCAACCCTAGATACTGACAGAGTGTTCTAGCAAGCTGTTCCCCAACCCTACATACTGACAGTACTCTAGCAAGCTGTTCCCCAACCCTAGATACTGACAGAGTGCTCTAGCAAGCTGTTTCCCAGCCCTAGATACTGACAGTACTCTAGCAAGCTGTTCCCCAACCCTACATACTGACAGAGTGCTCTAGCAAGTTGTTCCCCAACCCTACATACTGACAGTACTCTGGCAAGCTGTTTCCCAACCCTACATACTGACAGTGCTCTAGCAAGCTGTTCCCCAACCCTAGATACTGACAGAGTGTTCTAGCAAGCTGTTCCCCAACCCTACATACTGACAGAGTGCTCTGGCAAGCTGTTTCCCAACCCTACATACTGACAGTGCTCTAGCAAGCTGTTCCCCAACCCTACATACTGACAGAGTGCTCTGGCAAGCTGTTCCCCAACCCTAGATACTGACAGTACTCTAGCAAGCTGTTCCCCAACCCTAGATACTGACAGAGTGCTCTAGCAAGCTGTTCCCCAACCCTACATACTGACAGAGTGCTCTAGCAAGCTGTTCCCCAACCCTACATACTGACAGAGTGCTCTAGCAAGCTGTTCCCCAACCCTACATACTGACAGAGTGCTCTAGCAAGCTGTTCCCCAACCCTAGATACTGACAGTGCTCTAGCAAGCTATTTCCCAACCCTAGATACTGACAGTACTCTAGCAAGCTGTTCCCCAACCCTACATACTGACAGTACTCTAGCAAGCTGTTTTCCCCAACCCTAGATACTGACAGTGCTCTAGCAAGCTGTTTCCCAACCCTAGATACTGACAGTGCTCTAGCAAGCTGTTCCCCAACCCTAGATACTGACAGTGCTCTAGCAAGCTGTTCCCCAACCCTAGATACTGACAGTGCTCTAGCAAGCTGTTCCCCAACCCTAGATACTGACAGTGCTCTAGCAAGCTGTTTCCCAACCCTACATACTGACAGTGTGCTCTAGCAAGCTGTTCCCCAACCCTAGATACTGACAGAGTGCTCTAGCAAGCTGTTCCCAACCCTACATGCTGACAGTGCTCTAGCAAACTGTTTCCCCAACCCTAGATACTGACAGTGCTCTAGCAAGCTGTTTCCCAACCCTACATACTGACAGTACTCTAGCAAGCTGTTTCCCAACCCTACATACTGACAGTACTCTAGCAAGCTGTTTCCCAACCCCAGATACTGACAGAGTGCTCTAGCAAGCTGTTCCCCAATCCTAGATACTGACAGTGTGCTCTAGCAAGCTGTTCCCCAACCCTAGATACTGACAGTGTGCTCTAGCAAGCTGTTCCCCAATCCTAGATATTGACAGTGTGCTCTAGCAAGCTGTTTCCCAACCCTAGATACTGACAGTGCTCTAGCAAGCTGTTTCCCAACCCTAGATACTGACAGTGCTCTAGCAAGCTGTTTCCCAACCCTAGATACTGACAGTGCTCTAGCAAGCTGTTTCCCAACCCTAGATACTGACAGTGCTCTAGCAAGCTGTTCCCCAACCCTAGATACTGACAGTGCTCTAGCAAGCTGTTTCCCAACCCTAGATACTGACAGTGTGCTCTAGCAAGCTGTTCCCCAACCCTAGATACTGACAGTGCTCTAGCAAGCTGTTTCCCAACCCTAGATACTGACAGTGCTCTAGCAAGCTGTTTCCCAACCCTACATACTGACAGTGCTCTAGCAAGCTGTTCCCCAACCCTACATACTGACACAGTACTCTAGCAAGCTGTTCCCCAACCCTAGATACTGACACAGTACTCTAGCAAGCTGTTCCCCAACCCTAGATACTGACAGTGCTCTAGCAAGCTGTTCCCCAACCCTAGATACTGATACAGTACTCTAGCAAGCTGTTCCCCAACCCTAGATACTGACACAGTACTCTAGCAAGCTGTTTCCCAACCCTAGATACTGACACAGTACTCTAGCAAGCTGTTCCCCAACCCTAGATACTGACACAGTACTCTAGCAAGCTGTTCCCCAACCCTAGATACTGACACAGTACTCTAGCAAGCTGTTTCCCAACCCTAGATACTGACACAGTACTCTAGCAAGCTGTTCCCCAACCCTACATACTGACAGTACTCTAGCAAGCTGTTCCCCAACCCTAGATACTGACACAGTACTCTAGCAAGCTGTTTCCCAACCCTAGATACTGACACAGTACTCTAGCAAGCTGTTCCCCAACCCTAGATACTGACACAGTACTCTAGCAAGCTGTTCCCCAACCCTAGATACTGACACAGTACTCTAGCAAGCTGTTTCCCAACCCTAGATACTGACACAGTACTCTAGCAAGCTGTTCCCCAACCCTACATACTGACACAGTACTCTAGCAAGCTGTTCCCAACCCTAGATACTGACACAGTACTCTAGCAAGCTGTTTCCCAACCCTAGATACTGACACAGTACTCTAGCAAGCTGTTCCCCAACCCTAGATACTGACACAGTACTCTAGCAAGCTGTTCCCCAACCCTAGATACTGACACAGTACTCTAGCAAGCTGTTCCCCAACCCTACATACTGACACAGTACTCTAGCAAGCTGTTCCCCAACCCTACATACTGACACAGTACTCTAGCAAGCTGTTTCCCAACCCTAGATACTGACACAGTACTCTAGCAAGCTGTTTCCCAACCCTAGATACTGACACAGTACTCTAGCAAGCTGTTTCCAACCCTAGATACTGACACAGTACTCTAGCAAGCTGTTCCCCAACCCTAGATACTGACACAGTACTCTAGCAAGCTGTTCCCCAACCCTAGATACTGACACAGTACTCTAGCAAGCTGTTTCCCAACCCTAGATACTGACACAGTACTCTAGCCAGCTGTTCCCCAACCCTAGATACTGACACAGTACTCTAGCAAGCTGTTTCCCAACCCTAGATACTGACACAGTACTCTAGCAAGCTGTTCCCCAACCCTAGATACTGACACAGTACTCTAGCAAGCTGTTCCCCAACCCTAGATACTGACACAGTACTCTAGCAAGCTGTTCCCCAACCCTACATACTGACACAGTACTCTAGCAAGCTGTTCCCCAACCCTACATACTGACACAGTACTCTAGCAAGCTGTTTCCCAACCCTAGATACTGACACAGTACTCTAGCAAGCTGTTCCCCAACCCTAGATACTGACAGAGTGCTCTAGCAAGCTGTTTCCCAACCCTAGATACTGACAGTGCTCTAGCAAGCTGTTCCCCAACCCTAGATACTGACAGAGTGCTCTAGCAAGCTGTTTCCCAACCCTACATACTGACAGAGTGCTCTAGCAAGCTGTTTCCCAACCCTACATACTGACAGAGTGCTCTAGCAAGCTGTTTCCCAACCCTACATACTGACAGTGTGCTCTAGCAAGCTGTTTCCAACCCTACATACTGACAGGTGCTCTAGCAAGCTGTTTCCCAACCCTACATACTGACAGAGTGCTCTAGCAAGCTGTTTCCCAACCCTACATACTGACAGAGTGCTCTAGCAAGCTGTTTCCCAACCCTAGATACTGACAGAGTGCTCTAGCAAGCTGTTCCCCAACCCTACATACTGACAGAGTGCTCTAGCAAGCTGTTTCCCAACCCTACATACTGACAGAGTGCTCTAGCAAGCTGTTTCCCAACCCTACATACTGACAGAGTGCTCTAGCAAGCTGTTCCCCAACCCTAGATACTGACAGAGTGCTCTAGCAAGCTGTTCCCCAACCCTACATACTGACAGAGTGCTCTAGCAAGCTGTTTCCCAACCCTACATACTGACAGAGTGCTGTAGCAAGCTGTTTCCCAACCCTTAACATTCTGTCGTCTTCTTTTTTTTTTCTTTTTTTTTTGTACAGCAGTGTCTTCTTCATTCCCCAACCCCCCTGACATTCCTTCTTTATTTTTTCACTTTTCTTTTTTTTTTTTTCACTTTTACAGCATTGTCTTCTTGAAATATAGCTATTTCTATTTGTATTTTAGATTCTCTCGAGTAAAAGGTCTGTGTTGTTCACTTGTTTTGGCTGTCTCTCATATGTCCCATCGTGAGGGAGACAATCCCACTTGGAGCTGTAACAATATTCCGCATTCACTTTACCCCAGTTAATTAAGAAAATTTACAAATGGTGTATGTAGAAGCAAAGTAAAATTACCAAGCTCATGTATTGCAATACAAATCATGGTTTTAAAATGTATGACAAACCAAACTAAAACTTTACTTAGATTGCCAACATATAGAACATAAAAACAGTTTTCATTTTTTGGAAGATTCTTAGACCCTGATGTCAGATAGACTGCGGAAGGAAATGGTGCAACATTTCTAACAGACGTGAACTTCAGTGTTTGTTTTGCAATCAGGACGAGCACAACCAGACGATGGCCAAACTGAGTTTTATCCTGGATGTGGTGGAGTGTGTTGTGGACTTGGCGCGGTCTAAAGCGGCGGCCTGTAACCCATGGCCGACTCCGTCTCTGCCAGGTGGGGGGAGGTGCTACAGCCTGCACAGATCCCCAGGTTCTCTGAGTCACAAAAGTAAGTGTGGTTTACTGTTATATATGTATTAATTATGATTATTTGATCAATTATTTGGTTAGTTAATATATATATATGTGTGTGTGTGTGTTATGTATGTATGTATGTATGTATATATCTTTCTCTCTCTCTCTAAATATATATATATATATAGATGGACAGCAAAGAAAACAAACGAGACAGTCTTGATGGAGGCAGACACAAGTAGATCACTCATAAGGAAGATTAGGAAAAGACAGGCAACATTAATAGGCCATTTTATGAGGAAGGGGGATTTGGAGCACCTGGTCACAACAGGAAAGCTGGAGGGAAAGAGAGCACCAGGTAGACCCAGGGAGAAAATGCTGGACGGACTTGCAGAGTGGCTGGGGACGAGGAGGGTGGGGGAGATGCTAGGGGCAACGAGAGATAGAGACAGATGGAAGTCCATGATCGCCAATGCCATGCGGCAGGGCACCTGATGATGATAATATATATATGTATGTATATATATATATAGAGAGGAGAGAGAGAGAGAGGAGAGAGAGAGATAGATAGATAGATAGATAGATAGATAGAGAGATAGATAGAGAGATAGATAGAGAGATAGATAGAGAGATAGATAGATAGATAGATATGTAAACATTTTTTGAGTGAGAAATGCCTGTAAATTCAAGTCTCTATGTTATCTTTTCAGGGGGCTTTGCCCCATAGACCCCCACTCGGAACCTTGTCCCTTCACACCATCCCAGCGTACTTTTCAGTCTTTTTCACAATTTGTCATTCACATCTGTGTTAAGTGAACTCATTGTCTATAGCCTGCACATTTATAAAAAAAAACTATTATTGTAGAACAAATGTGTGATGAGCAGCTATGTGTTTTTCTATGTGCATGGAGATACGTGTCTTATTCATTAACATTTGTAAAGCAAGCCTCAGCAGATTTTCTCCGATCGTGAAATTGGTTTCGTGCATGAAACTTTTAGGAGCATCTTCTGTCGTGTGTGAGCAGGCCTTTGTGTAACTGTTTTATGATTATACTCACCCACCAAATGTACTCTGTGGAATTGTCAGTATGGAGTACAGTAGGTAGTGTCCTGGGTATGTTGGATCAGAACAGCCACTGCTACATACCATCAGAACAGCCACTGCTACATACCATCAGAACAGCCCAGTAGCAAGGCAAGGTCTCATCTAGTGGTGACCTGACATAAGTTCCCACAGAATCCCTGATACTGGAATCATGACTGAATAGCTAAAAGCAGAATGATCCAGTTAAACAGCATCTGGAAAGATCGCAGCATTCCTCTCCATCTGAAAATGAAAACATTGAACTGCTTAGTATGGTCCGTCATGTTATATGGCTGCAAATCCTGGACACAAAGAAAAGGTGATGACAAAGGAATTGAAGCAGCTGAGATGTGTTTTTTTTAGGAGGCTGCTCAGGGTCAGTTGGACAGATAGAAGAACAAATGAAAGCATGCTAAACGAATTGGGAACAGCAAAAAAACTTCTGTAATTAATAAATGAAAAAAAATTAAGATATGTAGGCCATGCGCTATGAAACCAAGAGACTGACCTTATGAAGACTGTCTTTCAAGGCAAGACTGAGGCAAAAAGAAAAAGAGGCAGACCACCAGCTTCTATCATTGGCAATATCACTGAATCCAGTGGCACGAGAATCCATGAAGTCAGCAGGGCCAGCAAAGACCAGAACAAATAGAGGATAACCCTGTCAGTGTCATTGGCAGTGGCCAACACCACACCCAGTGATGCCGACAGATGAGATGAGATGAGATGAATTGAAACATCAGTTAGGTAATCTTTTGGTGAACATCATTTAGATGGTGTTTTGGTGAGCCAAAATGAACACTGTGAAGGTCAAGCTTTGAAATAGTATGGGGAAAATGGACAGATAAATCATAAAACAAGTTGTCTGAAAGATATTTTACATGATTTTAAAGTTGTCGTTGATGTGTACAGAGTCCTGGAGCAGCTGGTACTGTACCTGAGGGCACTGCAGATGATGGGTCAGAGTATCAGTCTGGCTGAACAGGAGATGAAAGAGGACAGGCTGCAGTATGTTACCTCACTGAAAAATGGTAAGTACTTTTCACTCTGTTCTCTCAGATAATATGTTTTTGAAAACCCTTTTATTCCCTCATCCTGCCCAAGAGAAGGGAAAGGGTTAGGAAGTGAAAAGGTTAGAAATGGGTTTTGAGAGAATTCCTTCAAATTGATATGTGCTCTTTTGAAACGTCTGCCTCAAAATCCATGTATGTACTATTGAAATGTTTCCTCCAGAATGTTACATGTTTTTGAGATTGACTTGGAAATGGCTCCTTAGGGGATACATTTTGATACAATTCCATCAAATGGCACATACACTTGTTTCAGTCTATGTGCAGATTCTCTAAAAAGTGGTGTGTACTTTATATGCTGCATTATGTCCACTCTGTCAAAAACAAAAAATGGCAGAAGGCAGTTAGTAACATCTTAACACAACCAACACAGTCTTAAAGTTTGTTACTCTTTGGGAGTTAGTTTGGCCATCTTTTTCCCTTTATTGATAAATCAAATAACAACATCTCTCTTCCCTAAAAAAATGTCCAAAGGAGAATGATTTGTACACCTGGACAACTGTAACCAGTCAAAATTTGAATACAACTTAACCCTTTGACTCCCACAGCCTATCCACCAACTGCAAAAACTTTACCTTTTGACTTCCTCCTCCTATCCACCAGTTTCCTGCAGGAAGATGGTGGAAAGGGTGAGGGAGTTAAAGGGTTAAATTTTTCTTTGCTAAGCATGGTTAACAATGCAGGATGCTGGTGGACAGGGTGCAGGAGTCAAAGGGTTAAAACAACCATAAGCAGGCCATAACTCAAAAGGATACAAAAAGCCAAGTGAAACAGAATTGGTGGCATGGTTTTACCCGTTTGTTTGTTGTTGTTTTCAGTCCTCCACCAGCAGAATGAGCTGTACCTGTACTGTATAGAAGAGTGTCGCAAGCTGTACCAGCAGTTAGGCCTGCTGTGCAAAACCCCTCTAACACCACAGCTGGTCGTCAACACAGCTGATAAACTCATCTACAACTATGCTGTGGAGCAGGTGAGTGATTTTTGTGTGTCTAATAACAGCCAGAAGGAGGGTGAATGAGAAGGAGAGGGGGCGAGGAAGATGGAAGAAGGGAGGAGATGGGAGAGGAAGAACACACAAGAACAAAGGATGGAGGAAGGAGGGTGGGTGAGATGGGGAGGGGGGAGAGGAAGGGAGGAGAAGGGGGAGAGGAAGAAGGGAGGAGATGGGGGAGGAAGAACAAGAAGACACAAGAACAGAGGAAGGTGAATGGAGGAAGGAGAGTGAAGGAGATGGGGGAGAGGAGATGGGGGAGGAAGAACAAGAAGACACAAGAACAGAGGAAGGTGGATGGAGGAAGGAGGGTGAATGAGAAGGAGATGGGGGAGAGGAAGGGAGGAGATGGGGGAGTAAGAACAAGAAGACACAAGAACAAAGGATGGAGGAAGGTGGATGGAGGAAGGAGGGTGAATGAGAAGGAGATGGGGGAGAGGAAGAAGGGAGGAGTTGGGGGAGTAAGAACAAGAAGACACAAGAACAAAGGATGGAGGAAGGTGGAAGGAGGGTGGGTGAGAAGGGAAGGGGGGAGAGGGAGGGAGGAGAGGGGGGAGGAAGAATGAGAAGAAACGAGAACAATTTTGATGAAAGGGTATGAAATTGATCAAAGTATACGCTTTTTTACATCCGTCCTTTGCCCAAAGAGGGTCTGCGTTACAGTTCACATAATTGTGTATTGGACAACAACAACATTCCAACAGGGCAAGCGTTAACCCTTTGACACCAACATTCCAACAAGGCAAGCGTTAACCAGGCATGGGAATTGTACGCCGATCGGCGCATTTACGCCGAATGCGCTGTTGCGAGACGCCGAACCGCTGGCGTTGTACGCCGAACGCGTTTCTATCCGAAAAAAAAAATTCTCATTCGGCGCATTCTGCAAACGGGCTGTTCACGAAGTGGTCACAAGCTTGCAACCCTGAGGCGCAGTTTGACTGGAACGGTTCACTGGACAGCAAAGCAGTGAAGCGTAAGCAATTTACATCATTAACAACAAAGAATGGCCCACAGGAGTGACATTGTAGAACGCGGGAAGCGTTTTTGTGACGACGGCTCTCGCTTCAAGTGGAGGTGGGAATGGGTAGACCGTGACTTTACCGAAAAGGTGATTGACAACAATGATAGACCGACTGCCTCAACCGTTCGTATGGGCGAGTGGATACGAAAGCTATCTGCTCTCTCTCTCTCTCTCTCTCTCTCTCTCTCTCTCTCTCTCTCTCTCTCTCTCTCTCTCTCTCTCTCTCTCTCTCTCTCTCTCTCTCTCTCTTCTCTCTCTCTCTCTCTCTCTCTCTCGCTCTCTCTCTCTCTCTGTGTGTGTGAATTGTGGTTGTGTGTGTGTGTGTGTGTGTGTGTGTACACTCCATAGAGAACTGAGGAATGTGATTAATACTGTGAAATGGTTATAATATGAAATGTTTTAACTCTGATGGAATTCAGTAATTAGATCAAGGAGAGGCCACCAAAACAATTTGTACAATGCGAAAATCAACAGCTTCTGGGGGGCGTTGCCCCCAAGACCCCCCAAAGGGGCACTGTCCCTGTACCCTGCCAGGGGGCTACCGCCCCCTGGACCCCCAGTACTCCCAAACCACTTTTTCCAATTCCCATGCCTGGTTAACCCTTTAACATCAACATTCCAACAAGGCAAGCGTTAACCCTTTGACTCCCACGTCCTGTCCTCTAGCATCCTGCACTGTCAACCTTGATAGCGAAGCAAAAGCTTAACCCTGTGATTCCCTCACCCTATTCACCAGCTTCCTGCAGTAAGCTGGTGGATAGGGTGAGGGAATCAAAGGGTTAAGTCTTTGTTGTTGGTGGATAGGGTGTGGGAGTCAAAGGGTTGAACATTTGGTCAGAGAAATAGGTATCAAGTTTTTAGTACTGTGAAATGTGTTAGAAATTGACTTGATTGCTAAAGAGTGAGATGTAGAGAGAGAGGGGTTTTGATGAAGATTTTTCCATGAGATTGGTTGACGGGAAAACAGAGGGAGGGAAATTAGTGTAAGAAGGTTGAAGGGGTAAGGACAGTCATTTTGGATGGATGGACTGATTGATTGATTGATTTTGTTGAATTATTGGACTGATACGGAAAATCAGTTGATAAGAGGGAGAATGAGTGAGTGACGTTGGATTGAATTAAGGTTTGGAATAATTTTGCACAACAGTAGTCAGTTTGATTAGAGAGGTGGACTAAATTGGATGGATGGATTTATTGATCAGTTGATTGTGATGTATGGATTGATGCAGGAGTTTGGTTGATTGGTCAGTATCATTGATGTCAGTGTAGGGTTGGGAATTCTTCATAATTTGTGTCCTGAAAGATTCTGAAACTATTATTGTGAATATATTTATGATAATGTTCCACCATATGGTTGGTTGGTGTGTTTTGTAAAATTGCTGTACTCCAGAAAATCGTTTTTTTCCTGACAGCAACAAATGTTACTTCATTTCCATGTTGTTTCTGTCTCATGCAGTGTCAAGCTGCAGCTCTGGATGAGTTAGCTGGAAATACTAAAGAGGTGAGGTTATTTTCTTTCATAATTATTTCTGTATGAGTTAGCTGGAAATATTAAGGAGGTGAGATTATTTTCTTTCATAATTATTTCTGTATGGTCAACCATGCAAGCAGAGCGAAAACTGAACCCTTTGACTCCCTCATCCTATCCACCAGCTTCCTGCAGGAAGCTGGTGGATAGGGTGAGGGAGTGAGTCAAAGGGTTCAGTTTTTGTAGTTGGTGGATAGGGTGCGGGAGTCAGAGGGTTAAACTGCATCTTTCATTCTGAAACTATGCCTTCAGTTTTTAAATTGTGGCTCCCACTCAATCCTTTGTCTTTTATTCCATAGATTGTTCCTTCCTGTCTTCTTGAACTTTGCTTCCACTTTTCAACTGTGTCTTCTACTCTGTACCTCAACTTGTCTTCCACTTTGAACTGTGTCTTCTACTCTGTACCTCAACTTGTCTTCCACTTTGAACTGTGTCTTCTTCTCTGTACCTCAACTTGTCTTCCACTTTTGAACTGTGTCTTCTATTCTGTACCTCATCTTGTCTTCCACTTTTGAACTGTGTCTTCTACTCTGTACTTCATTTTGTCTTCCATTTTGAACTGTCTTCTATTCTGTACCTCAACTTGTCTTCCACTTTTGAACTGTGTCTTCTATTCTGTACCTCAACTTGTCTTCCACTTTTGAACTGTGTCTTCTATTCTGTACCTGAACTTGTCTTCCACTTTTGAACTGTCTTCTACTCTACCTGAACTTGTCTTCCACTTTTGAACTGTGTCTTCTACTCTGTACCTCAGCTTGTCTTCCACTTTTGAACTGTTTCTTCTACTCTGTACCTCAGCTTGTCTTCCACTTTTCAACTGTCTTCTTCTCTGTACCTCAACTTGTCTTCCACTTTTCAACTGTGTCTTCTACTCTTTACCTCAGCTTGTCTTCCACTTTTCAACTGTCTTCTTCTCTGTACCTCAACTTGTCTTCCACTTTTCAACTGTCTTCTTCTCTTTACCTCAGCTTGTCTTCCACTTTTCAACTGTCTTCTTCTCTGTACCTCAACTTGTCTTCCACTTTTCAACTGTCTTCTTCTCTGTACCTCAACTTGTCTTCCACTTTTCAACTGTCTTCTTCTCTGTACCTCAACTTGTCTTCCACTTTTCAACTGTCTTCTTCTCTTTACCTCAGCTTGTCTTCCACTTTTCAACTGTCTTCTACTCTACCTCAACTTGTCTTCCTGTTTTGAACTGTCTTCTTCTCTTTACCTCAGCTTGTCTTCCACTTTTCAACTGTCTTCTTCTCTTTACCTCAGCTTGTCTTCCACTTTTCAACTGTCTTCTTCTCTTTACCTCAGCTTGTCTTCCACTTTTCAACTGTCTTCTTCTCTTTACCTCAGCTTGTCTTCCACTTTTCAACTGTCTTCTTCTCTGTACCTCAGCTTGTCTTCCACTTTTCAACTGTCTTCTTCTCTTTACCTCAGCTTGTCTTCCACTTTTCAACTGTCTTCTTCTCTTTACCTCAGCTTGTCTTCCACTTTTCAACTGTCTTCTTCTCTTTACCTCAGCTTGTCTTCCACTTTTCAACTGTCTTCTTCTCTTTACCTCAGCTTGTCTTCCACTTTTCAACTGTCTTCTTCTCTTTACCTCAGCTTGTCTTCCACTTTTCAACTGTCTTCTTCTCTTTACCTCAGCTTGTCTTCCACTTTTCAACTGTCTTCTACTCTACCTCAACTTGTCTTCCTGTTTTGAACTGCATCTTCTGCTCTGTACCGCAAGAACATCCTATGCCCGGAGAAGATTTGTAGGCAGTTGAGAGGTAATTTTCTGATAGGTTTTCAGTGTTTATTTCAGTTTTACATGTAAAAGATTCTTTAAAAAACAAAAAACAAAAACCCAGATGAACAAGAGCACCAAACCATTAAGCAGCCCACTGGACCATATAAAGACCGGCTGTCATCAGTTAAGAAAGAAAACTACATTGTTATGGCCATGTAACAAGACCCAGTGGCCATGCTAAATCAGTCCTCCAGGTATGGCCATGTAACAAGACCCAGTGGCCATGCTAAATCAGTCCTCCAGGTATGGCCATGTAACAAGACCCAGTGGCCATGCTAAATCAGTCCTCCAGGTATGGCCATGTAACAAGACCCAGTGGCCATGCTACATCAGTCCTCCAGGTATGGCCATGTAACAAGACCCAGTGGCCGTGCTAAATCAGTCCTCCAGGTATGGCCATGTAACAAGACCCAGTGGCCATGCTAAATCAGTCCTCCAGGTATGGCCATGTAACAAGACCCAGTGGCCATGCTACATCAGTCCTCCAGGTATGGCCATGTAACAAGACCCAGTGGCCGTGCTAAATCAGTCCTCCAGGTATGGCCATGTAACAAGACCCAGTGGCCGTGCTAAATCAGTCCTCCAGGTATGGCCATGTAACAAGACCCAGTGGCCATGCTACATCAGTCCTCCAGGTATGGCCATGTAACAAGACCCAGTGGCCGTGCTAAATCAGTCCTCCAGGTATGGCCATGTAACAAGACCCAGTGGCCATGCTAAATCAGTCCTCCAGGTATGGCCATGTAACAAGACCCAGTGGCCATGCTAAATCAGTCCTCCAGGTATGGCCATGTAACAAGACCCAGTGGCCGTGCTAAATCAGTCCTCCAGGTATGGCCATGTAACAAGACCCAGTGGCCATGCTACATCAGTCCTCCAGGTATGGCCATGTAACAAGACCCAGTGGCCGTGCTAAATCAGTCCTCCAGGTATGGCCATGTAACAAGACCCAGTGGCCATGCTAAATCAGTCCTCCAGGCATGGCCATGTAACAAGACCCAGTGGTCATGCTAAATCAGTCCTCCAGGTATGGCCATGTAACAAGACCCAGTGGCCGTGCTACATCAGTCCTCCAGGTATGGCCATGTAACAAGACCCAGTGGCCGTGCTACATCAGTCCTCCAGGTATGGCCATGTAACAAGATCCAGTGGCTGTGCTAAATCAGTCCTCCAGGTATGGCCATGTAACAAGACCCAGTGGCCGTGCTACATCAGTCCTCCAGGTATGGCCATGTAACAAGACCCAGTGGCCGTGCTACATCAGACCTCCAGGTATGGCCATGTAACAAGACCCAGTGGCCGTGCTAAATCAGTCCTCCAGGTATGGCCATATAACAAGACCCAGTGGCCGTGCTACATCAGACCTCCAGGTATGGCCATGTAACAAGATCCAGTGGCCATGCTAAATCAGTCCTCCAGGTATGGACATGTAACAAGACCCAGTGGCCGTGCTAAATCAGTCCTCCAGGTATGGCCATGTAACAAGACCCAGTGGCCGTGCTAAATCAGTCCTCCAGGTATGGCCATGTAACAAGACCCAGTGGCCGTGCTAAATCAGTCCTCCAGGTATGGCCATGTAACAAGACCCAGTGGCCGTGCTACATCAGACCTCCAGGTATGGCCATGTAACAAGATCCAGTGGCCATGCTAAATCAGTCCTCCAGGTATGGCCATGTAACAAGACCCAGTGGCCTTGCTAAATCAGTCCTCCAGGTATGGGTATGGCCATGTAACAAGACCCAGTGGCCGTGCTACATCAGTCCTCCAGGTATGGCCATGTAACAAGACCCAGTGGCCGTGCTAAATCAGTCCTCCAGGTATGGCCATGTAACAAGATCCAGTGGCCGTGCTACATCAGTCCTCCAGGTATGACCATGTAACAAGACCCAGTGGCCGTGCTAAATCAGTCCTCCAGGCATGGCCATGTAACAAGACCCAGTGGCCGTGCTAAATCAGACCTCCAGGTATGGCCATGTAACAAGATCCAGTGGCCATGCTAAATCAGACCTCCAGGTATGGCCATGTAACAAGACCCAGTGGCCGTGCTAAATCAGTCCTCCAGGTATGGCCATGTAACAGTAGCAAGACCCAGTGGCCATGCTAAATCAGTCCTCCAGGTATGGGTATGGCCAGGTAACAAGACCCAGTGGCCGTGCTACATCAGTCCTCCAGGTATGGCCATGTAACAAGACCCAGTGGCCGTGCTAAATCAGTCCTCCAGGTATGGCCATGTAACAGTAACAAGACCCAGTGGCCATGCTAAATTCAGTCCTCCAGGTATGGCCATGTAACAAGACCCAGTGGCCATGCTAAATCAGTCCTCCAGGTATGGCCATGTAACAAGACCCAGTGGCCATGCTAAATCAGTCCTCCAGGTATGACCATGTAACAAGACCCAGTGGCAGTGCTAAATCAGACCTCCAGGTATGGCCATGTAACAAGACCCAGTGGCCATGCTAAATCAGTCTCCAGGTATGGCCATGTAACAAGACCCAGTGGCCATGCTACATCAGACCTCCAGAGTATGGCCATGTAACAAGACCCAGTGGCCATGCTACATCAGACCTCCAGGTATGGCCATGTAACAAGACCCAGTGGCCATGCTAAATCAGTCCTCCAGGTATGGCCATGTAACAAGACCCAGTGGCCATGCTAAATCAGTCCTCCAGGTATGGCCATGTAACAAGACCAGTGGCCGTGCTACATCAGACCTCCAGGTATGGCCATGTAACAAGACCCAGTGGCCATGCTAAATCAGTCCTCCAGGTATGGCCATGTAACAAGACCCAGTGGCCGTGCTAAATCAGTCCTCCAGGTATGGCCATGTAACAAGACCAGTGGCCGTGCTACATCAGACCTCCAGGTATGGCCATGTAACAAGACCAAGTGGCCATGCTACATCAGACCTCCAGGTATGGCCATGTAACAAGACCCAGTGGCCATGCTACATCAGACCTCCAGAGAACTGTTGAGGAAGGGAAATGGAAGGAAAGACAGAAAAAACAATGCTCTGACAACATTGTGGAAGGGACAGAGAAAATACATGCAGAGACCCAGGCGATGGCACATAGCCAATAGTGCTGGAGGAATCTGGTGAACAGTTCTTCAGCTTGGCACCGTAATGACTTTTCAGAGAATTAAGGGAGAAGAAGAAACGTTTAGGTGGGCCTTTTCACTCTTCTTAGTTACTACAGTAATTATGTGCAGGATACAGACAAAACACGAAAAATGAATAGGAAAGTGTATTTGATACAACAAGACAAGACAGGCGCTGTTGTATTAGATACGCATTCTTATTCTTTTTTCGTGTTTTTTCTGGTTCCTGTTTGAATGCGGGCAGTCACACTGTTTTGAATGTGCAAGATAGATAAAACACTGTATTAGTTGTGAAAGCAAACCTGACTCTCAAATTGATTAATGGTGATATGTTTGTTTTGCAGTGTTTCCAGCGGTACACCACAGCTCAAGTCTTGCTTCACAGCCTGGCACAGCTGGCGCGTAACGACCATGACAAGCTTTTACTGGAAAAATGTAAGTCCTTTGCATCTCCCAGGAATACCAGTCTTGTTTTTACTTAGGTTTATGCATAGGCTTACATTATCTGGTGCCCCCATGGGGATGCGGGGGCTCTTTCAGTATAAATAGTCTCCCCACCTTCTGGAAAATGTGTACAAGAAATTTCCTGTTTTTTGTCACTCTCTTTGTTTTTTTCTTCCTCCTTTGCTTTCTGTCATTTCTTTTGTAATTTTCTGCATGGCTGGTCCATTCACCTGTGTGTGTTCAATAAAGTCTTTCATACATCTCTTTGAATTGATAGTTGGGTACATTATAAAATGCAATTTTGGCACTAGGGAAGTGAGATATGCAGAAGCGATTTTAGGTAATTTAGGCCTGTTTTTATATGTGTTTTATTGTCCTTACTTATGTTTTAGTTTGTATTCAGGTATGTTTTTTAAATCTCGTGACAGAGTGGTCAGTGCCAGGGGGCATCTCCGTAGATTATGTGCGCAAATGCATTGTATGCTTCGTTTTCTTTTTCTCTTTTTTTTTTTCCTGTTGAAGTATTGTGTATGTTTCGAAACTGTTATAGCCCTGATATGATTCCACGCGGTCAGCTGGGCTTTAAACAAAAATAACAATAAAATAACAATAACATTATCTGGTGCTCCCCAATCCTTAGCAAATGTGATAGATGGAATTATCATATAACTTGAGATTTTCATGAGCGAACTGAAATTGGTAGTGTATAATTTGTTCAGAAGTTATCTCGTTTTATTCACTCTGTATCCATATTTACCAATAATAATCTCAACCCATAGGTGGCCTTTGCTGTTGTCTAGACCGTAATGGCAGTAATAATCTGGAGGATTCCAACACAAAGTCCTATATGTGCATGCAGTGTCAAGTAGATGGCAGACAGACCTGTATTGTGTGTCAGATATTGCAAACTTGTATTTATAGTATATATAGTGTTTTGTTTGTTTTGTTTTGTTGGATACGCGCTTACATTGGTTTTCTTGTTCTTCTGGTTCTTGTATTTATACATTATGTGGACAGGAAATAGGCCCAGTTTTAATTGGGGGCAGAGATTAAAGTCAAGATGTCAGATGTTTGAGGCCATGATTCTGTTAAACCTGTTTGACCAATCTGGTCTCAGGGTTATTGAGGTGGGCTGTGTTAGTGGAACGAAAAAGTAGAGGTATATGGGCAGGAAATGCAGGATGTGTAAGATGACTATAATACTTACGTTGAACAGCACATGTGCATGCATACACACACACACACGCACACGCACACACACACGCACACAACACATGCACACACACACACATGCACACACACACACACAACCCCACACGCACACATACACACACACACACACAATATGCATGCATGCACAAGCAGAACCGACCCTTGAAAGCACCTGGATGTATAAGCTGATTTGTGTTTTGTCTCCACAGATCGTCAGAGTGTGGAATTGCGACTACACAACATTGGCATCACCAGCATGCACTACCCATGTGATTCCTGCTCTTGATGTGAAAGGCCTGTCCGTGGTCCACGTATTTCACAGGGCTCATGTCGCTGGCATTTCCAGTGGCCAGGCACTTGCTCCAAATACTGAAAAGAGTTAGGAATTAGATAGCTACCTAGAAACTTGCAGAATGAAGTTGACTTGAATCAGCTTACACGGAACTTCCAAAACAAGAGTGAGTTGATATCAATAATGGAAATATGTCTTGAAGAATGAGTAGTAATTTCCACTTTGAACGACCACTGAGAGCTGACGGCAGCTGTTTCGTGAAGGCGAATGGAAATAAAGAGACAACAGAGAGTTGAAGGCAGCTGTTCTGTGAGAGCAAAGGGGAATAAAGCATTACATGTGTGCTTTAACTAAAGCTCTGAAATGTAGAGTTAATATTATTTGACTCTCCAGAGTGGTAAGGAGGCCTACAGAATGCAGCTTTTTTTTTTTTTTTTTTTTAATGGAGAGGAAGCAGGATAGTGTGTTAGCATGGTGATGTGTGATTAAACATACTGTGCTGCATAATTTTGTTTTTCACTCAGCTTGGACTTTTTTTTTTTCTTGAGTCCTTATCAAGAATTGGTTTGTTTGGTTTCTTCAAAAACCTTGGTCAGTAGTTGCGTTAAGAATTTAGTCAGCCGCCTATTTCTCCTGTGTTTGGCTCTGACATTCGTCATTCACTGTGTTGATTGTACCATTCAGATCTGGGTACTGATCTCCAGTTTCTATGAAGTATCCGACTTGCTGTAGTCGCTGGACACAAGACAGGGAGTGCCTCACTATCTGTGCTGACAACCAAAGTGACCAGATGGTCGACTGCTGTAGTTGCTGGACACAAGACAGGGAGTGCCTCACTATCTGTGCTGACAACCAAAGTGACCAGATGGTCGACTTGCTGTAGTCGTGGACACAAGACAGGGAGTGCCTCACTATCTGTGCTGACAACCAAAGTGACCAGATGGTCGACTTGCTGTAGTGCTGGACACAAGACAGGGAGTGCCTCACTATCTGTGCTGACAACCAAAGTGACCAGATGGTCGACTTGCTGTAGTCGCTGGACACAAGACAGGGAGTGCCTCACTATCTGTGCTGACAACCAAAGTGACCAGTATGGTCGACTTGCTGTAGTCGCTGGACACAAGACAGGGAGTGCCTCACTATCTGTGCTGACAACCAAAGTGACCAGATGGTCGACTTGCTGTAGTCGCTGGACACAAGACAGGGAGTGCCTCACTATCTGTGCTGACAACCAAAGTGACCAGATGGTCGACTTGCTGTAGTCGCTGGACACAAGACAGGGAGTGCCTCACTATCTGTGCTGACAACCAAAGTGACCAGATGGTCGACTTGCTGTAGTCGCTGGACACAAGACAGGGAGTGCCTCACTACCTGCGCTGACAACCAAAGTGACCAGATGGTTCCATGTGTATAAAACGATCATCATCAGTAAAGGTCAACAATCACAGTCTTTCCATGCAACTGGAAACAAATGGCACAACTTTTGCGTTGGATTTATCTGTTCAGTTGTAATATATCAGGGGGGTTAAAAACTGCAACCGTCAATGATGTACAATGTCTTCATATCATCCAGCCATGAGGAATGAGCATTTTGCAGTTTATGTGTGTATGCTGCCAGGTGTGCTTGGGTGAAAATCAATTTCTGCCTGAGACTGAGAGAGAAACTATAAGCACAAGAAAGACACATTCACAACTACCATAATTGTGCTCATAAGTACTATATTGCTGGTTTTCATTGAAATTGTAATGATCTGAAATATCTTCTGTGTCATTGTTATTGTACATAATCAACAACACATCTGAACTTTACATTTGATAAGATAAACATGTGCAACTGCCAAGTGGAAAATGGAACCTCATGAATGCATTAGGTAGAAGTCCTGATCAAGATCAAAAGCTGAATTGTGAGGGGTGTAAATAAAATGAATCTTGATGTGGAACTGACTAAATCGGCCTTAGTGGGAACTAGTCCCCTGAAGATGAGTCCTACATTTCTACACCGAGTCGCCGCCTGACCTTGCCTTGAGTTTGTATCTGTTGGGATAGCGCTCACCTGAAAGTGACCCTCTACCGGAACAGGAAGCCAGCATGTTTCATTTTCACCATGATTCATTCCACACCTGCCACTGGCTGACAGGCCAGGATCACGGGGGTGAAGCCAGTTTCAATTATGTCATCACGTATATTGTGCTACACTTACAACGTGTTTTCTTCTTCAACTGTGCCGTAGAGTAGACAACGTTTTTATCTAGACCTGTCCTGATGTGAGAATGTTTTTTAACACAGTTGTGTCGTGGAGGTGAACCGTTCGTTAACTAATGACCTGACTAAACTGCTGGCACAAGTGTGGAGTGTGCTACCAAACATTATCGACCGTCTCCAGTGATACAGCCGATGGAACAATTTGTTTGCATTGATTTTCTTCAGGGAACTGTGGAGTGAACTGTGTTTGTGTAGACATAATGGGCAGTGTGGGAACGTCCTCCCACTACCAAACCTTCCCCACGTTTGGTAACACTTTGGTATTTGTCAGATATAACAGGTGCACATATGTTAAGGTTGTTAATCTTTTGACTCCTGCAGCCTGTCCACCAGCATCCTGCATTGTCAGCCGAGCTAACAAAGCAAAAACTTAACCCTTTGACTTCCTCACCCTATCCACCAGCTTCCTGCAGGAAACTGGTGAATAGGGTGAGTGAGTCGAAGGGTTAAGTTTTTGCAGTTGGAAGAAAGGGTGCAGTAGTCAAAGAGTTAATGTGCTGTCTAGACCTTTTGTTTTTCCTTAAAATCATTTTTGGTTTTTCATGTTTTATATCTGTACTTAGATGACAGTTCAACAACCGTTTATTGTCAGATAGTAAGTAATGTTGTACTGGATAGCTGTAAAAATCAGTTTTGGTTTAAATTGTAGACAGGGATTGGATACTTTCTTTAAACTGTGCAGAGGAAAAGGGATGGAGTGTTGAACTGTTTAAATTGTGCTATTGATTGCACAGAGGTAAACAAATGTCAAGGTTTTGAGATAGGAGTGTTAAAGGAGTGGGCTGGTAAAGAGGAATGTGAAAATGCTGAGAGAATAGGAGCTGGGGTCAGTGGTTATTTGTAAAGGTGGAGAAGACAGGAAAAGGACAGAGACTGCCAGGGGAGAGCGGGAAAAAAGTCAGGTCAGTAGCATTAGAGCATATTTGTTCTCTTCCATCACTATATGCGTTTGTGTGTGTGTGTGTGTGTGTGTGTGTGTGTGTGTGTTGTGTGTGTGTGTGTGTGTGTGTGTGAATGCTTTTCGTGGGAGAGCATCTTTCTCTCAGAGCACGTGTTTGATATTGCATATGTATGTAAAACCATGGCAAGAAACAAAAGAGTGGGTTTGTGGAGAATGCTTGGTTTATGTGTGTTTGTGAATGATGTTTGGTTTTATTTTCCTTATCAGAGACAGAATGTGTAGAAGGGTATTTTCTGTCTGGTTGGTTGGTGGGTGGGTGGGTTTTCTCTTGTTTTTTTTCTGTTTATATATTTTCTTCAGACTGGAGGCAGAATGTGTGACTAAATCCAGAGCAAATCAAATTTATTTCAGACCATTTTGAAACAGCTTAGTGGAGACTTGAGACCAGTACTGATTATTCTAAACCTTTGTGCCAGTATTCCTATCAAAACAGCCAGGTTTAATCCATCTGAGATTTGTTCAGCACCACCCTCATTGTATGTGTATGTTTGATATCCATGTACTAATGCACATTTATGTATTCACGATCCTTTGTATTTGATCTGAATATACTTTTAATCCCATTAAATTATTGACTATGCTAAACATGGTGGTGCGGGCAACTTAGAAAGAAGACCACAGAAAGGCAGGAAAGGTTGTGAAGGTATTAGATGGGTCAGTCACAAATGTTGCCCATGGTTTGATGTTATCAACAATGCACGGAAATGGGCGTTGTGTAATTATGGTGGTTGCTCGTACCAGGCTGGTTTTATTTGTACATAATGATTTGTACTTTCCATCATATCTGCAAGGCTGTCAACACAAATACCTTGCTCAAGGCTTGAGACTGTACAGAGAAAAGGAAAAGCTGTTCTTGGACTGATCATTGTCCTATAGCCTTGCCCTGCCATACACACATGTATACCTTGCCCCAATGCCCCTGTCCCCGTACCAACCCCTCCGTACACACATATATATACACACACACACACACTTGCCACAAAGACCCTGATCTCCCAAACTCCATTCCACCCAGTTGAGAGTATTGCATGTGGGAACAGATCATGAAGACGGTGTACAGTTTGTGCAGTACATAACCTCCATCATTTTTTTGAAAGAACTTTTCTCAATATTGTTCAATTATTTGTATATGTAACACTTGTTTGTGATCTTTGTGTTCATATCATGGTTCATGTTTCATACTGCAATGATCAGATTGTGATGTTTTGATCGGCTGTAGCCAGCACCTGCATGTGGAATTGTGTTGACAGCTGATCCTGAGAAACTGATAGTTTGCTCATCGTTTGGTTTCTCTACTTTCCTTTTCTATGCAAGATCTATGATAAGTATCTGTTGTATGCCACATTTCCCAATTCATATTTTGTGAAATCAGTTGCCCGACCATGTGTTGTTTGTTTTTTTGATAATTATTTGAAAGATCTGAAGGTAAGCTATGTATTTGTTTCGTAGTTGTAACGTGTCTGGCATGAGTTTTATGTGCAGGAAGGTTTCACAGATTTTTTTATGAAGAGAAAGCTGTCTAAACATCTTTTTCAGGCTTCTCTTACTTAACAGGGTGTAGTTTTTATGCTGTTTCTAATGCAGGGTAATGTTTTCAGAGTCTGTGCAGAAAATTATATTGGTGATTGGTATGTGGGGGTTCTCACTGCTCCAAGCATTTTATCAAGGTCCTTAGCATTTTTTGAAGAAGATCGGAAAATACACAAACCAGTAGGCTCAGGAGCGAAGTATGCAGTATGGATGTTGGTTCCTTTCAAATATCTGAAAATGGAATATTATTCAAAAGGACATGGTTGATGTAGAGTTCAGACTGTATTACTTAATGAGAAACTGTACTGGTTTACTGAGGATCAGATAGTTTGTCCCATAACAGAGGCATAGTATTGGGCTTGTCTCTTTTGTGTGTGTGTGTGTGTGTGGTGTGTGTGTGTGTGTGTGTGTGTGTGTGTGTGTGTGTGTGTGTTTTATAACTGTTTTTGATTCAGTTGTGTACAAAAGGTCGCTGCAACAGGGTGATCAGCATACATGTAAAATGTACAAGGTCATGCAATAATTATGATAATAATTTCATTTTGAATCATAACTATGATAAAAAATTTCATTTTGATCACTACCACCCCCCATTCCTCCTCCTTCCATTGTCCTGATCACAATTTCACCACACTCCAAACACATGTATGTCCATGGACCGTCAGTCTCAGGTGCTTTGGTTGCAATAACATCTTCTTGCCTTTGGTAAGTTGGTTCCTTGGTTAGTCAGTTGGTGAGCATTGTTGTTGTATACATGTCTAGCTTTGTTCTAACAGAAGTTTGTCTTTTTTTTTCTTTTTTTTTTTGCATGATTGAGTGGCCGTTCTGTTGCCTAGAATCAGTTTGTTGGACAGTAATTGCCAGTCCTGTTGATTTGTTTTATTTATTTGTTGTGTGACGTGGACAATCGGCAGAACTTTTTTCTCTCAGTTTTACTTTGTGGTGTGCGTTTCAGATGGGAGTAGTGCTTGTTAGTGTGTGTGTGTGTGTGTGTGTGTGTGTGTGTGTGTGTGTGTGTGTGTGTGTGTGTGTGTGTGTGTGTGTGTGTGTGACCGTTGTTTTTTTTTCATGTTATTGTATGTGTGTGTGTGTGTGGGGGGGGGGGTTATGTGGGTGTGGATGTTCACAAAGTTGTTTGGATAATAGTATTGTTTGAACAAAAACCCAGAAAGATGTTGAATAAATCTGAGACCTGAACGCCCGTTACTCCACTTACAGCGCCCACCCTGCACCTTTTGATCTTTTCGCATCAGTTGTTTCTGTACAGCTACATGTACAGCTAAAGGTAAAGACCAGATGGTAAAGATTACAATTTTGTGTATGAAATTTTTTCAGCTTTCAAACTTTCATTCTTCAACTCTCCTATGTGCTTCATACAAAAAAAGAGAGTTGCCCTTGTTGACATTTTGCTGTTGTTCTTAACATTTTGTTGTTGTTGTTGTCTTGCGCTGTGAAACACTTTTTGTTTATTAACAAATTTTAAATTAATATGCGGAAAAATGTGGGAAATATTGCCACAATCAGCTTGTTTTTAGCTCTGCTATCACTGTTGACATTTTGTTGTTTTTGTTTTATAATAAACTTTTATTTTAATTGCTGTTGTCAGTTTTAGCTAAAGGGAAAAAAGTTAAATTACCAATCATTAAAAAAAAATTGTTTGATTTGAAATTCACCCCTCAAAAGACTTCATGTTTACGTATCTTTACCCTGTATGAGGTAAGGGATTATTTATCAAGGTCATACAGTTGTGTGCTCTTTTGGAGGTCTGTATAAAACTTTTTTTTTAAAGTCTTGTGTGTGTTTTGAAATTGTCATAGCCCTGATACGGCTCTACGCAGTCGGCTGGGCTTTAAACAAAAATTACAATAACAGTGAAGGAAGTAAAACAAGAGAAAGTTGTACATGTAATAATGAGAAGAAAGAGGCTTGCAAAGGAGGAGAATACTTACACATGTGTATGAACGTTTAAATCCACTTGTTTCCTTTACTCCAGTTTGCTAGTTTAACCCTTTGACTTCCACACCCTGTCCACCAACAACGAAAACTTAACCCTTTGATTCCCTCACCCTATCCACCAGCTTCCTGCAGGAAGCTGGTGGATAGGGTGAGGGAATCAAAGGGTTAAGTTTTTCCTTTGCTAGGATGGTTGACAATGCAGGATGCTGGTGGACGGGGTGTGGGAGTCAAAGGGTTTTTAGTCTAGTCTTTAGAAATGAGAATTGGAGGAGACCTCAGAGCTGTGAAAACACACCTGGGGAACTATGAGAAGCAGGAGAACCTTTGTTGCTGTCCCACAGGCCAAATGGCTTTATGGGCAGGCAGTCAGCATTCTACCAGCCAGTTCTCTCCCTTTGTTTTTGCAATGGTTAGAGCATTTTACTTTTGTGATTTTAACCTCTCTCTCTCTCTCTCTCTCTCACTTTCCTCCTCCTTAAAAATGTATGCTAATCCATTTGATTTAAACACGTTCACTTAGAAATCCAGTCTCTCAGTGTTTCTTCTCACGTTCCTCTTAAAAAAATGTATGCTAATCCATTTGATTTTAAACACACTGACCTAAAAATCTGGTTTCTCAGTGTTTCTTCTCACTTTCCTATTTAAAAATATATGCTAATCCATTTGATTAAACAGGCTGACTTACAAATCTGGTCTCTCAGTATTTCTCCATGCTTCGCTTTCCTTTTTAAAATTGTATGCTAATCCATTTGATTTAAACAGGCTGACTTACAAATCTGGTCTCTATCAGTTTTCTTCGCATGCTTCGGCTTTCCTTTTTTAAAATTGTATGCTAATCCATTTGATTTAAACACACTGACTTACAAATCCAGTATCTCAGCATCTGTCCCCAATCTGTCTATGTCACTATTGAATCACACACTCAAAAATATTGTATTTTTCTTTTTCAAGTACTTAATTGTTTCACTCCCACAGTCTGTACATAAGCTGCAAAAACTTAACCCTTTCGCTCCCTCGCCCTATCCACCTGCAGGAAGCTGATGGATAGGGTGAAGGAGTAGAAGGGTTAAGTTTTTCCTTTGTTATCTTGGCTGACAATGCAGGATGCTGGCAGATAGGGTGCAAGGGTTAAAGGGTTAATTTCTGTTTTATTCTTGTTCAAGTCTCTCCTCATTGTATGGTTTTGTTTTATTGTGCGAAACAGCAAACATTTCGTATTTGCTTGTTTCCTGTTGTTAGCTTGTGAAAAGAATGCAATAGAAATGGATGTGGTTTGATCAGAACTGTGATGTCTCATCAATTTATTACACTTATAGTACAACTATAACAATATTGGCTTATTGCTGAAGAAAAAAACAACAGAAATATAACAACAGAAAAGCCAATCTGACTTTCTGATGTCTGTTACCACAGTGGGTTACTGCAGATTCAGTTGTGAATGAAGATTCCTTCTGTTCTTAGAAATTCAGATTATTATATGTTCCGTTCGTTTGTTATCCATGCTACCCCCCACCCCTCACCCCCAACTTTCTTTCAACTTTTTTTCTATTTTCTGGGTGGATGTTAAAGTATATTTTCTGTCAGGCTCATTTTTGCTTGCTTATCAACTCACCCACCTATTTCTGAAACTTCTCTCATTATCTCTTAGCTTTTCCTTTTTACGTGCGGACATAGGATGTTAAGATTTCCAAGAACTGATGTGTGATTTTCGTTGTGTGGTTTACCCTGCCCCCTGGTGTTTTCCTTACAGGGGGAGGGAAGAATGTTCAGTATTTTAAACAGTAATCATTTTATGTCATTTTAGTGGTTGGTTGTTCTCTGCTTTGTTTGCGTGGTTGAGGATTTGCGTGTGAACAGGTGTTGTGAGTTTTTATTTCATGTGATACTCAAAATGATATTGTTTCGTTTTACTTTGGGCTTGGAGCTCGTGGAACTTACAGTAATACCCCCTCCCAATTTTATGACTGTAAAAATAACAGTAAATCCCTTTGCCCATTTTATTACTGTCAGATAACAGTAGTTAGAGAAATCAGGGCTTAAAACGTTCCACGTCTGGGCGGAATTCCGCTATTTCGGTTTGTCCACCCCAAAAAAAAAAAAAACCAAAAAAAAATGAAAGGAGCAAGGCATCCGTGATCGGCTTGCAAGCGTTCATAGCCCCCGGACCCCCCTAGTTTCAGTGGTTTTTTCCTCCTCCTGTTTTAAGCCCTGAGAAATGGGAATAAAGATGGCAAGTGGAATTTAAAAGTCTGGGTCTGCCTGTTATGCACATTATGTAGTCTTGTAATTATGATAAAAAGAGAAAAGGACTTGTGTTTATTTGTGCTGTGCACACAATACAGCCCAGATTGAGAAAATACCTGCACCCTGTCCACCAGCATCTTGCATTGTCAACCATGCTACCAAAGCAAATACTTGACCTTTTGATTCCCTCACCCTATCACCAACTTCCTACAGGACGCTGGTGGATAGGGTGTGGGAGTCAAAGGGTTCAGTTTTTGCAGTTAGTGGATAGGTTGCGGGAGTCAAATGGTAAATAAATCAGCTGCCGCCACTCCCAAAAATCATGACCCCAGAGAACTGAATATGATAAATGATTCTGTAATAACTAGGGTGGAGGGGAGGGGGGGGGGGGGGCAGGTTGCCTGTAAAAACTCCAGGAAACTATTTCTGGCACTGTTTGTGTTAATGGTTATTGTGATCTAAAATTACTGTTTTATTTGGGACATGCTTCAGCATTGATACTCCTGACTTCATATTGAAAATCTGAGTAAAGATAAAGCCATGAATGGTTCCTCAGATTTGGTGTTGGCAAATATATTCATACACAGAAAGTATGGATGTCGTGAGTAGATCTCAGTCATTCCTTTTATTCATGTATTTATTTATTTTTATTTTTATTCATATGTTAAGATTGAAACAGAGTAACACTTATGAAAATGTACAAATATTGTGAAATTAACACATATTTTTATTTGATGTCTACTCTTGTTTCATGGCAAGCATAATACTATGTTAGTGGTAAATATGTGTCACCTTATACAGAAAAAAAAAGAAAAGAAAAAAAATGTTGTAACTGGAAAGTGATAAGAAAGGATATTGAAATGGTGAGGTAGGTTGGAACCTATATGCTTACTATGTATTCGATAAGGAGTTAGTACATATTTGAAGACTTCCAGTATTTTTTAACTGTAAATGTTTAGATTTATGTCTTGTCTTTTTCTCAGTGACTATTACTGAGGACATCAAAATGTTCGGTTCAAATGCCATTCAATCAAAAGAATTTGACAGGTTTTATGTGTTTGGGGTTTTTTTTATTATTGTGTGGTGCTCATTGATTATATTTGGTGTGTAATCCATGACTGAAAGTACACACATGATGTTAATTTTGATGTTTATTTGAAATTCTAGCTGGGGTGATACCATATTCATTTTGTTCTTCAACTCTCTGTTCCACAATAAACAATAAAAGAAAACAGAAAATGTGTTTGTGTGTGTGTGTGTTTGCTTTTTTAATGTTTGAATGTATGGAAGTTTGTTAAGCAGTCACTGTTTTTGAATGGGTTAAGTTTTGAGCTCTAGCAATTCTTTCTAAGATATATATGGAGGCAGCCATGATTACATCTTCACACAGCATCTAGTTTAAAATACAATGGAATCATCTGCGTGCTGTGCTGCAAACTTCAGCAAACTGAATCAAACATTCACAGACTCTACAAGCAGAAGAAATCACAGATCAGATTTTGTTTCGAATGTGAAGCAAAATCAGTGATGCGCTTTCATGTTTGTTTTTTCTAAAAAGTACTGTCCTGTATTCCAAAATGTACTGTCCTGTATTCCAAAATGTACTGTCCTGTATTCCAAAATGTACTGTCCTGTATTCCAAAATGTACATCAGGTTTTTAGTACACTCTTTGTCAATACTCATTACCCTACTGCTGGACTGATAGCCATACTACCATAGTTGTCATAGTTACTGAACAGGCATCTCAGTCGCCAAGTCACATTCCAAATTCTGTAATTTTCATTTTCAGCTGAAAATAAGAACATTCTGGTGCAAAGGAGAATGAAAAGGAAAAGAACACGCACACTGAGTAGAAAAGGCTTTATTTAGTACATCACTTTTTCACATAAGTGGTTATCATCACAGGTATTTCAATGGCAATGAACACTAACAACATTCTACTCAAATGAATCTCTCCGAATATACTGTGAAATCGATTAACAGTCATAACACATCATCTGCACCTCATAAAACATTCAAATGTAAAAAACTGAACAAGTCAATAGCACTGCCCTGAACTCAAAAAACCATCCCAGTACAGATTGGATATTCACATTTAGTTTTAAAAAGTCTGCTCTGTTTAATGCCATGTTGAAAGATTTGACAAACTATGAGAAAAGCTGATAATATGACAAAACAAGGGACGGAGAAAGACTGAAGCAACAAGAAGATGATTAATCTATTGCAACAACAATACCAATAATCTATCCATTTCAGGGACAACAACAAGATGGACAAGTCACTTTATATTCTCCCTTTCAGTGCACCTTCAGTTAAGATTTGCAATCTTAGAACAATCTCAGTTACATTTACACAAACACTGGACCAAAAGGTGATTTAAATCTGTCACTGCATGGCCTGAAATCAATATTGCAATGTTTTCACGTTCCTGGTTGCTGTAATCAGAGATGGCAGAGTCTACCACAGTCTGCTTCTGAACAATTGTTCTACCTGTCACAGGACATGTCAATATTGTGTTTTCAAACTATTGTCTTGTTCATGATAGGACCCTTCACAAACATTTTTGAGTTGCACAGTTTTTCTAAACAAATCAAAACTGAAGCTCAACTGCTTACCAGTTCTCAATCACAATTTGATTTGCAGTCTGCAAACAAAATCAAGAGAACAGAACGCATGCACAAAACAACACAGCAAAAATATTCATACCAACCGCTTTGTAACAGAACACGCTAACTCCCAAATTTGATGGACACGATTCATCCTTAAAAGCCACTCAAACGCATAGCCAATCCATATGCCCACATTTAAATAAAACTTTCTAGGGGGAAAGAAAGGCCAGAGAGATGTATTGAGATAGACACTCTCAGTCTGATAGTTTTCTACCTGATCTTGACAGGAACAACTCCTGTGCTGCCATTGTTGTTGTCTTTGAAAGAATGTGTGTGTATATTTGTGTACGTGGTTGTATAAATAATGTAGTGTGTGTGTATAAGAAGACAAGGAATCATCGTGTTTGTTCATGTATGTTCTCATGTGCATATGAGTGTGCGTACAAGCAGAAATGCATGTATGCTTGCGTATGTATGTGTGTGAATGTATGTTAAATCTCCTTTTCAGCAAAACGGCACGCAGTACTGGTTACTGGCTGGAGGCAGAATGTAAACAAGTCATCATACAACTGTAGTCAGGACAAACATTCCCTTTCCAACACAACAAGTCAGAGCCCAGCTCACAGCTTCCCCTTGGTGGTCTTGGCATACTCTTGCCTGGCCACTGCCCGCATGTGAACTTCATCAGGACCATCCGCTAAACGCA
>JAPXFY010000025.1:55074114-55076614 GCA_030674185.1 Monoplex corrugatus
TGTCCCTCCTTCACACTCTTCCTGCCTCCCCCTCTCTCTCTCTCTCTCCATCTTTCATTACCTTGTTTCCATAGAGGTCCATCATGTGAGCAGCCTTCAGCACCAGCAGTCGTGTCTGCTCAATCTCCAGTCGTGACTTGGCCACGTCGGCCTGAATGGTGCCCTGGGCTGCCAGGGGCTTGCCGAATGCTTGTCGTGATACTGTCTGCATGCACAGAAACCACCAAAACAGTTAACTCAGTTATGTCTGTCTACAACACCACATCACACCTGGGGTGAAGATGGGTGTGATTGGCAAGTTGGTTAGCACATCACACTTGGGGTGAAGATGGGTGTGATAGGCAAGTTGGTTAGCACATCATACCTGGGGTGAAGATGGGTGTGATAGGCAAGTTGGTTAGCACATCATACCTGGGGTGAAGATGGGTGTGATTGGCAAGTTGGTTAGCACATCACACTTGGGGTGAAGATGGGTGTGATAGGCAAGTTGGTTAGCACATCACATTTGGGGTGAAGATGGGTGTGATAGGCAAGTTGGTTAGCACATCATACCTGGGGTGAAGATGGGTGTGATAGGCAAGTTGGTTAGCACATCACATTTGGGGTGAAGACGGGTGTGATAGGCAAGTTGGTTAGCACATCACACTTGGGGTGAAGATGGGTGTGATTGGCAAGTTGGTTAGCATATCACACTTGGGGTGAAGACGGGTGTGATTGGCAAGTTGGTTAGCACATCACATTTAGGGTGAAGACGGGTGTGATTGGCAAGTTGGTTAGCACATCACACTTGGGGTGAAGACGGGTGTGATTGGCAAGTTGGTTAGCACATCACATTTAGGGTGAAGATGGGTGTGATAGGCAAGTTGGTTAGCACATCACACCTGAATACAATCATCATCATCATCATAACAATGTACACAAAAACATATAAAAACTGGGCTACGGTACCTAAAACTGCCATTAAGAATACACATTGTAAGACTTTATCGAACACATACAGGTGAATGGACCAGAAAGGCAGAAAATGACGGGAAGAAATGACAGAAAGCAAAGGAACAAGACAGAAGCAAAGAAAGCAACAGAAAAGAACAGAACTTCTAGCACAGAATTTCCAGGATGTGGGGACACTATTCATACTGAAAGAGCCCCCGGCATCTCCACAGGGAGATCCTGAAACTACAAAGCTGAAAGAGGAAACAGGTATGCCATAATAATAAAAACCATGACACATCAAAGTAAGCAGCAGAAGTACAAGCTGTAAGGACCTACCCTGTCCAGCATAAACTGCAGACAACGTTCGGCGTGACCAATCAGACGCATGCAATGGTGAATGCGACCAGGACCCAGACGGCCTTGAGCAATCTCAAAGCCACGTCCCTCTCCCAGCAATAGATTGGAGGCAGGAACACGCACATTGTCAAAAATTACTTCCCCATGACCACCTGTGGTGAGGAAAATGAATATGTACAATAAGTACATACATATACACATACGTACAAACATATGTACATTATTATATACACACATTGAGGAAAATAAATAAGTACAATAAGTACATACATATACACATACATACAAACATATGTACATTATTATATACACACATTGAGGAAAATAAATAAGTACAATAAGTACATACATATACACATACATACAAACATATGTACATTAGTATATACACACATTGAGGAAAATAAATAAGTACAATAAGTACATACATATACACATACATACAAACATATGTACATTAGTATATACACACATTGAGGAAAATAAATAAGTACAATAAGTACATACATATATACATACATACAAACATATGTACATTAGTATATACACACATTGAGGAAAATAAATAAGTACAATAAGTACATACATATACACACATACATACAAACATATGTACATTAGTATATACATACATTGAGGAAAATAAATAAGTACAATAAGTACATACATATACACATACATACAAACATATGTACATTAGTATATACACACATTGAGGAAAATAAATAAGTACAATAAGTACATACATATACACATACATACAAACATATGTACATTAGATATAATACATACATACATACATACAAGCATGCACATACACATGCTTACTCATAGATAATATCTACATATATACATACACACATTCATCCATCAATCCATCCATACATGCTCAGTATTGCTCAGTGTTCTTGTTTACATCACTGTATTTTCTTTTTTAATTATACCTGTCGTCACGTACACAGACGCATGCACACATATTTATACACATACACACACATATCTGAATCAAAGTGACTGCCAGACATCACACAAATATAAACCAGAAAAACAGAAAAATGGAATGAGAACACATATTTTATACTACAACACAAGATAAGCTCTAATTTTTGGCCAACTATATAAGAACAAATGCATGACACTTAACACAAAAAAGACAATTTCACATGTGTAGTATGACAGAAAGGGAAAAGGGAAAAAAACTGAAAGCTTT
>JAPXFY010000025.1:55084114-55101614 GCA_030674185.1 Monoplex corrugatus
CACATATTTAATACAACCAGATAAGACGGGCCCAAATTTTCGGTAAATGCCTTTGTCAAATGTAAACGTAAGATCATAAACGTAAGATCATAAACAAACACCAAATACAAAAATTAGAAGAAAAAGACTAAAACTTCCCTCCTGCTTCGTCCAGTGATTTTTAGTCCTTTTTCTCCCGCTGGACGAAGCAGGAGGGAAGTTTTAGTCTTGTTTCAGGTATCTGCCTGCCATTTCACTACCATAACTATCTGTATGTTCAGGAATCGAAACCAGTGAAATGCCTACATCCCCCTGTGATTGATAATGCATGAGCAATGATTTTTTTTTTCACCTAGCTGTTCTCCCCACCCCATCCCTCCCTCTCTCTCTCTCTCTTTCTTTATAGTTTACAGCAAACAATTACACAGGAGAAGAAGAGGTTAACATACAATCATGGGAGATCATAAAAACAAGCACTCTTTCATAGTCAAAGACATTCTATCTGCTCCCATCTCGAAACAAAACAAAACAAACTTACCTGCATGGTGGGAATGAGCATCCGTGGACAGGGGTCGAGACAGATGACTCATCACAGGATGAGAGGGTGCTGCATGAGTTGAGTAGCCTCGTGTCTGATCTGACGTGCCAGAAGTTCCGGCACCAACTACACTCGGCCCAGATGGGGGGATGTTACTCTGGGAGGCGATATGCCAACCCAGGTCTGCTACCACTTCCGCGAACACTCCCACCATCTTTCCCTTGGAGGAGGATGACTGACCTGTAGAAAGCACTGACATGAAAAACCATCACCACAGAAGAATAAAGAAAACAAACAACAATGACTAGAATTCACACCCTTGAAGAGACAGACAGAACAAACACCCCAGAGGAACAAGCATCCAAGAAGAACAAACAGAACACCATGAAGAACAACCAGAACACACAAGAACAGAACATACAAGAAGAACAAGCAGAACACAAAAAAGAACAAACAGAACCCCCAAGAAGAACAAACAGAACACACACAAAAACAGAACACCCATGAAGAACAAACAGAACACCCAAGAAGAATAAACAGGATACCAAACAAGAACAAACAGAACACCCAAGAAGAACAAACAGAACACCCATGAAGAACAAACAGAACACCCAAGAAGAACAAACAGAACACACAAGAAGAATAAACAGAACACCCAAGAAGAACAGAACACCCAAGAAGATCACACTAGAAGAACAAACAGAACACCAAAGAACAAACAGAACACCCAAGAACAAACAGAACACCCAAGAAGAACAAACACAACACCCAAGAAGAATAAACAGGATACCAAACAAGAACAAACAGAACACCCAAGAAGAACAAACAGAACACCCAAGAACAAACAGAACACACACAAAAACAGAACACCCATGAAGAACAAACAGAACACCCAAGAAGAACAAACAAAACACCCAAGAAGAATAAACAGAACACCCAAGAAGAACAGAACACCAAGAAGATCACACTAGAAGAACAAACAGAACACCAAAGAACAAACAGAACACCCAAGAACAAACAGAACACCCTAGAAGAACAAACACAACACCCAAGAAGAATAAACAGGATACCAAACAAGAACAAACAGAACACCCAAGAAGACAAACAGAACACCCAAGAAGAACAAACAGAACGCCCAAGAAGAACAAACAGAACACCCAGAAGAAGAACAGAACACCCAAGAAGAACACACAGAACATCCAAGAAGAACAAACACAACACCCAAGAAGAATAAACAGGATACCAAACAAGAACAAACAGAACACCCAAGAAGAACAAACAGAACACCCAAGAAGAACAAACAGAACACCCAAGAAGAATAAACAGGATACCAACAAAGAACAAGAAACAAACAGAACACCCAAGAAGAACAAACAGAACACCATAAGAAACAAACAGAACACCCAAGAAGAACAAACAGAACACACACAGAAGAATAAACAGAACACCCAAGAAGAACAGAACACCCAAGAAGACACACTAGAAACAGAAACAAACAGAACACCAAAGAACAAACAGAAACACCAAGAACAAACAGAACACCCAAGAAGAACAAACACAACACCCAAGAAGAATAAACAGGATACCAAACAAGATCAAACAGAACACCCAAGAAGAACAAACAGAACACCAAGAGAACAAACAGAACACCAAGAAGAACAACAAACCCAAAGAACAAACAGAACACCCAAGAAGAACAAACAGAACACCCAAGAAGAACAAACAGAACACCCAAAAGAACAAACAAACACAAAAGAAGAACAAACAGAACACCCAAGAAAACAAACAGGAACACCCAAGAAAAAGAACAAACAGAAACAAGACACCCAAGAAGAGACAAACAGACACACCAAGAGAAGAAAACAGAACACCAAGAAGACAAACAGAACACCAAGAAGAACAAACAGAACACCCAAGAAGAACAAACAGAACACCAAGAAGAACAAACAGACACCAAGAAGAAAACAACACAAGAAGAAAAAAGAACCAAGAAGAACAAACAGAAAACAAAAGAACAAACAGAACACAAGAGAAGAAACACAACACACAAGGAGAAGAAAGAACACCCAAACAAACAGAAAACAAAAAAAAAAGAACACCAAGGAGAAGAAACAAAACACAAGAGAGAACGAACACCAAGAACATACAGACCACCCAAGAAGAACAGAACACACAAGAAGAACACACAGAACACTCAAGAAAAACACACAGAACATCCATGAAGAACAAACACCCATGAAGAACAAACAGAACACCAAGAAGAACAGACCACCCAAGAAGAACAAACAGAACACCCAAGAAGAACAAACAGAACACCCAAGGAGAAGAAACAGAACACCCAAGGAGAACAAACAGAACACCCAAGGAGAACAAACAGAACACACAAAAAGAACAAGGAGAAGAAACACAACACCCAAGAACAAACAGAACACCCAAGAAGAACAAACAGAACACCCAAGAAGAACAAACAGAACACCCAAGAAGAACAAACTGAACACACAAAAAGAAAACAGAAACCCAGAAAAACACAACACACAAGGAGAAGAAACAGAACACAAGAAACAAACAAACACACAAAAGAACAAGAACAACAAACACCCAAGAAGAACAAACAGAACATACAAAAAGAGCAAACAGAACACACAAGAAGAACAAACAGAACACAAAGAACAAACAGACACAAAAAGAACAAACAGAACACCCAAGAAGAACAAACAGAACACCCAAGAAGAACAAACAGAACACACAAAAAGAACAACAGAACACACAAAAAGAACAGAACACCCAAGGAGAAGAGAAACAACACACAAGGAGAAGAAACAGAACACCCAAGAAGAACAAACAATATGGAAATCTTTCAAATACACAAACAACACACACATTCAGACCTGACAGAGCTCTCTTGTACACCCCCTGCATGATGGCTGCCATGCGGAAAAGGACAAAGGCCACATAGAAATCCCAGTTGTCAATCAGCGGAATGTTCATCTTGCGACAGTACATTTCCACAAACTGTTGGACATCGGAATTTTCATTTCTTTCAAATCAGAGTCACTCAGTCCTGAAAGCAAGAAAACATAACTCGTCAGTTTGTGACAAACAAATAATTACCATATGTGACAAACAAATAATTACCATATGTGACAAACAAAAAACTACCATATGCGACAAACAAATAATTACCATATGTGACAAACAAATAATTACCATATGTGATAAACTGTTACCACATGTAAAAAATTATTACCATGTGTGACAAACAAATAATTACCACATGTGACAAAGAAATTATTACCATATGTGACAAATTATTACCATGACAAACTATTACCATATGTGACAGCTTATTACCACATGTGACAAACAAATAATTACCATATGTGAGCCATCAGTACAAAATCAGTGCTAACTCAACTTAGGGGGGATCAGAGATAGTACAGTTTTGACATCTACAATACAATCTTCATTTTGATACATAATTGAATGTCACAGGGGGAAAACAATGAAGAAACTGTGGCTGTCTGAAGTGACGCAACTCCTCTGACAGTGGTTCTGAGAAAACAATCTCTAAAAGACGGTAGCTGTTTGAAGTGACATACCTCTCTGATAGTGGTTCTGAGAAAACAATCTCTAAAAGACGGTAGCTGTTTGAAGTGACATACCTCTCTGATAGTGGTTCTGAGAAAACAATCTCTAAAAGACGGTAGCTGTTTGAAGTGACATACCTCTCTGACAGTGGTTCTAAGAAAACAATCTCTAAAAGACGGTGGCTATTTGAAGTGACACAATCCCTCTGACATTGGTTCTAAGAAAACAATCTCTAAAAGACGGTGGCTGTTTGAAGTGACATACTCCTTTGACAGTTGTTCTGAGAAAACAGTGGTTCAAAGAAAACAATCTCTAAAAGACGGTGGCTGTCTGAAGTGACGCAACTCCTCTGACAGTGGTTCTGAGAAAACAATCTCTAAAAGACGGTGGCTATTTGAAGTGACATACCTCTCTGACAGTGGTTCTGAGAAAACAATCTCTAAAAGACGGTGGCTGTCTGAAGTGACACAACTCCTCTGACAGTGGTTCTAAGAAAACAATCTCTAAAGATGGTGGCTATTTTAAGTGACATACCCCTTTGACAGTGGTTCTGAGAAAACAGTGGTTCAAAAAAAACAATCTCTAAAAGACGGTGGCTATTTGAAGTGACACAATCCCTCTGACAGTGATTCTGAGAAAACAATCTCTAAAAGACAGTGGTTGCCTGAAGTGACATACCTCTCTGACAGTGGTTCTGAGAAAACAATCTCTAAAAGATGGTGGCTATTTGAAGTGATACAATCCCTCTGACAGTGGTTCTGAGAAAACAATCTCTAAAAGACGGTGGCTATTTGAAGTGACACAATCCCTCTGACAGTGGTTCTGAGAAATCAATCTCTAAAAGACGGTGGTTGCCTGAAGTGACATACCTCTCTGACAGTGGTTCTGAGAAAACAATCTCTAAAAGATGGTGGCTATTTGAAGTGATACAATCCCTCTGACAGTGGTTCTGAGAAAACAATCTCTAAAAGATGGTGGCTATTTGAAGTGATACAATCCCTCTGACAGTGGTTCTGAGAAAACAATCTCTAAAAGACAGTGGCTGTCTGAAGTGACACAACTCCTCTGACAGGGATTCTAAGAAAACAATCTCTAAAAGATGGTGGCTGTTTGAAGTGACATACCCCTTTGACAGTGGTTCTGAGAAAACAATCTCTAAAAGACGATGGCTGTCTGAAGTGACACAACTCCTCTGACAGTGGTTCTAAGAAACACAGTGGTTCTGAAAAACAATCTCTAAAAGACGGTGGCTATTTGAAGTGACATAACTCTCTGACATTGGTTCTAAGAAAACAATCTCTAAAAGACAATGGCTATTTGAAGTGACATACCCCTCTGACAGTGGTTCTAAGAAAACAATCTCTAAAAGACGGTGGCTGTTTGAAGTGACATACCTCTCTGACAGTGGTTCTAAGAAAACAATCTCTAAAAGACGGTGGCTATTTGAAGTGACATACCTCTCTGACAGTGGTTTCTAAGAAAACAATCTCTAAAAGACGGTGGCTGTCTGAAGTGATACAATCCTCTTGACAGTGGTTCTGAGAAAACAATCTCTAAAAGACGGTGGCTGTTTGAAGTGACATACCTCTCTGACAGTGGTTCTAAAAAAAACAATCTCTAAAAGACGGTGGCTGTCTGAAGTGATACAATCCCTCTGACAGTGGTTCTAGAAAACAATCTCTAAAAGACGGTGGCTCTCTGAAGTGACACAACTCCTCTGACAGTGGTTCTGAGAAAACAATCTCTAAAAGACGGTGGCTATTTGAAGTGATACAATCCTCTGACAGTGGTTCTGAGAAAACAATCTCTAAAAGACGGTGGCTGTCTGAAGTGACACAACTCCTCTGACAGTGGTTCTAAGAAAACAATCTCTAAAAGACGGTGGCTGTTTGAAGTGACATACCCCTTTGACAGTGGTTCTGAGAAAACAATCTCTAAAAGACGGTGGCTATTTGAAGTGACATACCCTTTGACAGTGGTTCTAAGAAAACAATCTCTAAAAGACGGTGGCTATTTGAAGTGACATACCTCTCTGACAGTGGTTCTGAGAAAACAATCTCTAAAAGACGGTGGCTGTCTGAAGTGACATACTTCTCTGACAGTGGTTCTGAGAAATCAATCTCTAAAAGACGGTGGCTGTCTGAAGTGACATACCTCTCTGACAGTGGTTCTAAGAAAACAATCTCTAAAAGACGGTGGCTGTCTGAAGTGACATACCTCTCTGACAGTGGTTCTAAGAAAACAATCTCTAAAAGACGGTGGCTGTCTGAAGTGACATACCCCTCTGACTGTGGTTCTGAGAAAACAGTGGTTCTGAGAAAACAATCTCTAAAAGACGGTGGCTATTTGAAGTGACACAACTCCTCTGACAGTGGTTCTAAGAAAACAATCTCTAAAAGACGGTGGCTATTTGAAGTGACATAATCCCTCTGACAGTGGTTCTAAATAAACAATCTCTAAAAGATGGTGGCTATTTGAAGTGACACAACTCCTCTGACAGTGGTTCTAAATAAACAATCTCTAAAAGACGGTGGCTATTTGAAGTGACACAACTCCTCTGACAGTGGTTCTAAGAAAACAATCTCTAAAAGACGGTGGCTATTTGAAGTGACACAATCCCTCTGACAGTGGTTCTAAATAAACAATCTCTAAAAGATGGTGGCTATTTGAAGTGACACAATCCCTCTGACAGTGGTTCTGAGAAAACAATCTCTAAAAGACGGTGGCTGTCTGAAGTGACACAATTCCTCTGACAGTGGTTCTAAGAAAACAATCTCTAAAAGACGGTGGCTATTTGAAGTGACATACCTCTCTGACTATTGTTCTGAGAAAACAGTGGTTCTGAGAAAACAATCTCTAAAAGATGGTGGCTATTTGAAGTGACATACCCTTTGACAGTGGTTCTGAGAAAACAGTGGTTCTGAGAAAACAGTGGTTCTAAGAAAACAGTCTCTAAAAGACGGTGGCTGTTTGAAGTGACATACCTCTCTGACAGTGGTTCTGAGAAAACAATCTCTAAAAGACGGTGGCTATTTGAAGTGACAACTCCTCTGACAGTGGTTCTAAGAAAACAATGTCTAACAATGTCAAAGCTGTTTTCAGGTGAAACACACAGCACACAAAATTCAGGTCAAAGACCTTTGCAGTGATACGCAGCATGCAAGGCTCTGTTTGTTCAGTCAAAAGTATATAATCTGATGATCAAATTTAGACCATGTAGATTAATCCTTTGACTCCCGTATCCTGTCCACCAGTCCCCTGCGTTGCCAGCCATCTTAGCAAAGCAAAAACTTAACCCTTTGATTCCCTCACCCTATCCACCAGCTTCCTGCAGGAAGCTGGTGGGTGGGGTGAGGAAATCAAAGGGTTAAGTTTTTGTAGCTGGTAGATAGGGTGCGGGAGTCAAAGGGTTAAAAAAAAAAAGCTTGATTTTGAATTAATGACTAAAATTTAATGACACTTCTAAATTACATTTTTATGCTTAGACAAAAGATGGGAGTTTAAAGAGATGGTTTTGATGAAAATTAAAAATCACCCAGACTGACCATCTCACCTTTTTCTGCCCCTACTGCTCTTCCATCTCAAAAACCTTAGCACTAGTTTCACGTTGACAGTTCACATTAATAATTGTAACCCTTCAGTTAAGTGAAGGATAAGGACAATTACACAGAGAGGCCATAACTTTTTAGGCAATCCTATAATCTTCCTCCAGCGACCATTTTATTTCTATTCAGTTTCCTTTTTTTCAGTCATTCCTTTTTCATAAACTCTGAAAAAACTGAATGTTTAGAATGACTTTCACTTTCCATTCTTTCTCTCTATGGCTTTTCATACATAGTGCATTACAACTGGTCTTGAAGAAAGTAGGGCTTTGACCCAAAAAAACTTTCTCCTCTTTACTGTTGTCAATACCCTTTCCTGTAATTCGCATGCTGGGTGATGGTTCTGTGGATTTCCTGATTGGTATTGAATCCATGTAGGACATGTTGAGGGGATATCATCATCATCAAGTGCTCTGCCTCATGGCATTGGCGATCATCTATCCCTTGTTGCCGCAAGCACATCTTCCACCGCAAGCACATCTTCCACCCTCTCTGTCCTCAGCCACCCTGCAAGTCCATCCAATATTTTCTCCCTGGGTCTACCCGGTGCTCTCTTTCCCTCCATCTTTCCTGCTGTGACCCAATGCTCTAATTCCCTTTTTCTCATAAAATGGCCTATAAATGTTGCCTGTCTTTTCCTTATCTTCCTTATGAATGATCTATCTTGTGTCTGCCTCCATCAAGATTGTCTCGTTTGTTTTCTTTGCTGTCCAAGGAATTCACAACATTCTTCTTAGAAACTGCATCCCGGCTGCCTCAATCTTGTTCTGGCTTTGCTGAGGGGATAAGGCAGTTGATATAGGACATGCTGAGGGGGGAAGGCAGTCCATGTAGGACATGCTGACAGGGTAAGGCAGTCCACATAGGACATGCTGACAGGGTAAGGCAGTCTATGTAGGACATGCTGATGGGGTAAGGCAGTCCATGTAGGGACATGCTGACGGGGTAAGGCAGTCCATGTAGGACATGCTGACGGGGTAAGGCAGTCCATGTAGGACATGCTGACAGGGTAAGGCAATCCATGTAGGACATGCTGAAAGAGTAAGGCAGTCCATGTAGGACATGCTGACAGGGTAAGGCAGTCCATGTAGGACATGCTGAAAGAGTAAGGCAGTCCACAGAGGACATGCTGACAGAGTAAGGCAGTCCATGTAGGACATGCTGAAGGAGTAAGGCAGTCCATGTAGGACATGCTGAAAGAGTAAGGCAGTCCATGTAGGACATGCTGAAAGAGTAAGGCAGTCCATGTAGGACATGCTGAAAGAGTAAGGCAGTCCATGTAGGACATGCTGACAGGGTAAGGCAGTCCATGTAGGACATGCTGAAAGAGTAAGGCAGTCCACAGAGGACATGCTGACAGAGTAAGGCAGTCCATGTAGGACATGCTGAAGGAGTAAGGCAGTCCATGTAGGACATGCTGAAAGAGTAAGGCAGTCCATGTAGGACATGCTGAAAGAGTAAGGCAGGCCATGTAGGACATGCTGAAAGAGTAAGGCAGTCCATGTAGGACATGCTGAAAGAGTAAGGCAGTCCATGTAGGACATGCTGACAGGGTAAGGCAGTCCATGTAGGACATGCTGAAAGAGTAAGGCAGTCCATGTAGGACATGCTGAAAGAGTAAGGCAGTCCATGTAGGACATGCTGAAAGAGTAAGGCAGTCCATGTAGGACATGCTGAAAGAGTAAGGCAGTCCATGTAGGACATACTGAAAGAGTAAGGCAGTCCATGTAGGACATGCTGACAGGGTAAGGCAGTCCATGTAGGACATGCTGAAAGAGTAAGGCAGAGTATGGCAGTCCATGTAGGACATGCTGAGGGAGTATGGCAGTCCATGTAGGACATGCTGAAAGAGTAAGGCAGTCCATGTAGGACATGCTGAAAGAGTAAGGCAGTCCATGTAGGACATGCTGACAGAGTAAGGCAGTCCATGTAGGACATGCTGACAGGGTAAGGCAGTCCATGTAGGACATGCTGAAGGAGTAAGGCAGTCCATGTAGGACATGCTGAGGGAGTATGGCAGTCCATATAAGACGGGCTGAAGATTTTTTTACATCTGATACTCCTTTTTCCACCCAAATGGAATGGGAAGTGTCACGGGAAGATGAACCTGGCAACATGCAGTTAGACAGGAAACCTGGCAACATGCAGTTAGACAGGAAACCTGGCAACATGCAGTTAGACAGGAAACCTGGCAACATGCAGTTAGACAGGAAACCTGGCAACATGCAGTTAGACAGGAAACCTGGCAACATGCAGTTAGACAGGAAACCTGGCAACATGCAGTTAGACAGGAAACCTGGCAACATGCAGTTAGACAGGAAACCTGGCAACATGCAGTTAGACAGGAAACCTGGCAACATGCAGTTAGACAGGAAACCTGGCAACATGCAGTTAGACAGGAAACCTGGCAACATGCAGTTAGACAGGAAACCTGGCAACATGCAGTTAGACAGGAAACCTGGCAACATGCAGTTAGACAGGAAACCTGGCAACATGCAGTTAGACAGGAAACCTGGCATAGTGTCACACTGTAGGCGTGGAGTGTGTCTGTCACTTCTCTGTCCGGCACCTCTGCAGCCTTCCTCTGGCTTGAAGCTTGAACATCTGGTGCCGAATGCACGAAGGGCTGGCTGGCTGGCTGGCTCCTAGTAAAGCACTTCACCCCCTGCAAAGCGATTGATGGTTGACTGGTCTTGTTTCAACCATTGTCAAATCTCTCCATTTTAAATCACATCTCCTCTGTCTTGCCTGCTGCTTTTCTGAGATAGCCTATCTTGCAAGTTGTAATCTTTCTCTCAAGGGTTTTGCTTAAAAAGTCCAAGTCTTGTAATGGTAAGTCAATGCAGGTACAAAGGTTGTACTGATAAGTCTGACTTTTGCTTTCAAAGGGATACTTTCATCATCATCACGTGCCCTGCCACATGGCGTTGGCGATCATGGCCCTCCATACGAATCTACCCTTTGTCACTGCAAGTACATACCCTACATTCTCTGTCCTCAGCCACACTCCAAGCCTGTCCAATATTTTGTCCCTGGGTCTACCTGGTGTTCTCTTTCCAGGGATACTTTACAGTTTTAAGAGGGGGTGAGAGCTGGCAGCAAACCGCTCTGGCCTTCCGAACTGTGGTCTCAATTTCTCTGTCAAATCACACATTACACACAATCACAAAAAGTACTACATAAGGAAAACTACCCCAGCTACAGAGGTCCTAGAAAAAGCAGAAGGTTAGAATAAGCCACAAAGATATTCTTTTTCAAAATACAAATCCATTCAAACAAACACGAACTCTTAATGAAAAATTCCAAACAGAGGATCAGAGCTAACCTGCGAAGAGCGGTGAATCTGATGGAAGGTAGTGGGGCAAACAACATGTGGCCAGGTCAGTCAAGGGGTCACCAAGGGTCGACAACTCCCAGTCCAGCACTGATAACACCTCCAGCCGTGAAGCGTCGAAGATGACGTTGTCCAGTCTGTAACACAGAACACAAGTTCCAAGTTCATACTGCATATAGCCCAGTCGACTACTAGAGCCATATCAGGGCTAACACCATGTAAAAAGCAACAACCAGGTCCAAGTTCATACTGCATATAGCCCAGTCGACTACTAGAGCCATATCAGGGCTAACACCATGTAGAAAGCAACAACCAGGTCCAAGTTCATACTGCATATAGCCCAGTCGACTACTAGAGCCATATCAGGGCTAACACCATGTAAAAAGCAACAACCAGGTCCAAGTTCATACTGCATATAGCCCAGTCGACTACTAGAGCCATATCAGGGCTAACACCATGTAGAAAGCACCAACCAGGTCCAAGTTCATACTGCATATAGCCCAGTCGACTACTAGAGCCATATCAGGGCTAACACCATGTAGAAAGCAACAACCAGGTCCAAGTTCATACTGCATATAGCCCAGTCGACTACTAGAGCCATATCAGGGCTAACACCATGTAAAAAGCAACAACCAGGTCCAAGTTCATACTGCATATAGCCCAGTCGACTACTAGAGCCATATCAGGGCTAACACCATGTAGAAAGCACCAACCAGGTCCAAGTTCATACTGCATATAGCCCAGTCGACTACTAGAGCCATATCAGGGCTAACACCATGTAGAAAGCAACAACCAGGTCCAAGTTCATAACGTTTATAGTCCAGCCGACTATTGACCATATCACAGCTAACAACACATCAAAAACAACAACCAGGTTCAAGTTCATACCGTTTATAGTGCAGCTGACTACTAGAGCCATATCAGGGCAAACACCACGTCAAAAACAACAACCAGGTTAAGATAAAAGACAACAGTTAAAAACCATGCTCACCGTTAACTTTGCAAGTCTGAAATGCAATTAAAGAAAACCATAATCACACACAAAATCATATTAGGTGAAATCTATTGATCTATTATAAAAACTGGAATATTGCATCAGGAGGGACCTCTCGGAAGAAGTTCTTTAAGGAGTCTGCCATGTAGTGCTTTTGTTTCACATCGCACAAGTCCCAGCAATCAAGGAGGAGGTGTCTGATGTTCAATAGCTCGTCACATGGTATACACCACGGTGACACCTAAGACACATAACACAAGATTTCAGTCTAACCGGTCACTGCGGAAAAATGGTCAGCATAATGCATAGAGGTTCAAACACCCATCAGTTCACATCACTGTGGGGTTTTTTTTCAGCATAACCATCTCATACAGAACTGAATGCGCTATGGGCTCACTGGGATGACTGGGACTACAAAGCCTAGTCTTATTCACTTCACCAAACCTTTCAGTGCCAGAGAAAAATGCAAACATGTGCTTCCCCATTGCCAGGGAATTTTGAGGATTCAAGGGTAATAATTAACAAAAAATTCTAGTGCAAAAACTATAAGAGATACAACATATGTGTCTTTTGAAGGAAAATGAACGAGGATTCTGAATCTGGGCTTATTTTTCTCTTAGTTTGATTGCAAAGACCTGTCCTGGCGTTCCAAAGTGGAAATACATTTTTTGTGTTGTCTAAAAAGTAAGTTTCCATCTCTACAGATTGATACCCAACACACTCACAAACAAACAAAAACAGCTGAAAATGACTTGTTTGTTGTCAGTTTATATAACACCCGGACTCAGCTGATTGTGTAGCAGCATACGCCAAGAAGAAGAAGAAGTCAGTTTATATACATAAATGAAAACAAAACATAAGACATCATAAAATGTTCATGAAACGATTCTTAACTCATACAGGCACATAAGTGAGTAACCGTCCCAACAATGATAGACCTGGTTTCAGTAAACATAAAAGTGATTGTACTAGACACTGAGCAGTCAAACTACCTGACAGTCATTGTACTCAGACACTGAACAATCAAACTACATGACACTCATGAATTGGTTCTGTCTGTTCTTCAGGTTCTGCAACTAAAACAAGAGAAAATAAGCCCAGAATCAGAATCCTCATTCAAATAAGTCAATCAGTTCATCAGTGAGAAACAGCTTGAAAAAAGCATAGCACGTGTCCCTAGTTCCCATTTTCAACCCTGGATTTCCTAAAAACCGAGGAATGTCTGACTGCTGTCCATTTGGAGGCCAACAGATTTTCAGTGAACGCAACACTTCGCTGATTGCCACGCCCCCTGCCATGCCTTCTAACAAGGGCACAGCTCCTCTGCACCTCTCCTGTCCCCCTTCTCATCTTCCCCCTTTCCACACCACGAACACTTGCGTGACCTCTGTCACCATCACATTCACTGCTGTTGTCCAAAGTCTGAAGTGTCACAGCCTGCGCGATAGCCACTTGCACTGACCACAGCGGTAGCCGTCTGACTCATACTTGTTATCGTCTGCTTGCATCAATTCAGCCAGCAAGCGTTGAATGTCGGCGTCAGGGTCGTCATTGTTACTTTCTTCACCCTCATGTTGAAGCGAATCATCAGATAACAAATCCTCTCCATCATCATCATGCTCTAAAATCATTTGAACAACTTGTAGAGTCGTGAAAGTTCGCTGACATGAGCCACCATTCCGGCTTGTCGAAGGTTGCTTCGCCATTTTACTCCACTTCACGTGGTCCAGTTACCAAATCATTAGCGACAATAAAGGTGTCTTCCCTATGACGTATCCTAATTTACATCCTATTTTTATATTGTAGACACATATAGCTCAGTGTGCAGCATTCCTTTGTGCTTACTGGCTCACACTGTAGTGAATAAAAATGGGAAAACCCCTAGGACGTCAGCGGAGGCCTATAGGCAATATGGCAACACTTTTTGTATGACGTCAGCTGACGGCTTATACGCACTGAACGGGTTAAGAAGATTGCTCAAAGTTTCTTGACCAACACTGCAGGTGTCTGCATCTCAAGTCTGCCAGGTTGTATTGTACACGGAAATGTATAGCTCAATCCTGTCACATAGTCTCAAACCAAAACATAATTCCAAAGCATCATCACCATCACCATTCTCTGTCACACAAAGTGTGGCCCTTCACACTCTGTTCTCATGGTCACCTCTGTTTTGGTGGATCTGGAGTTTGTAAGACAACTGAAATGAAATGTGTGGGGACAGCAACACAAAAGTGGCAAGGACCATAGACCAGCAAAAACAAAAAAAACACACACAAAAATTAAGCCTGAAAAGTTGGTGCCAAAATCATTTCCTGTGTTTATAAATCTGTACCTTAAAAGCACAGATTACATATGAGTTAAGCATTATTCATTACTGTTTCATCATCATCAAGTGCCCTGCCACATGGCGTTGGCGATCATGGCCCTCCATACGCATCTATCCCTTGTTGCCGCAAGCACATCTTCCACCCTCTCTTTCCTCAGCCACTCTGCAAGTCCGTCCAATATTTTTTCCCCTGGGTCTACCTGGTGCTCTCTTTCCCTCCACCTTTCCTGTTGTGACCAGGGGCTCCAATTCCCCTTTCCTCATAAAATGGCCTATAAATGTTGCCTGTCTTTTCCTAATCTATCCTTATTAATGATCTTCTTGTGTCTGCTTCCATCAAGACTGTGTCTTGTTTGTTTTCTTTGCTGTCCATGGAACTCTCAACATTCTTCTTAGAAACCACATCTCGGCTGCCTCAATCTTGTTCTAGGCTTTGCTCATTACTGTTTACATACTTCGAATTAATGCAAGTACGTTATTTCACAACTTCCACATTAAAAATGTCTTCCGCTGCATCTGAAATGTCAGGAGTCTGGGATTCCCTTCACCACAGCTGTAAACTTCCACTAAAGAAACACCTTCATCCTACCTGAAGTCTCCATGTACAACCGCGACCTTTTCCTGGGGTATGGGGTGTGCCTATACTCTCTCAAGAGGTCTCATAACCCAATGACAGGTCTGTGTAGGCAAGTCAGGAGCACCTAAAAATAACCAACACAAGATATCAACAGCAATGGCTTCTGTCACCACAGCTGTGGGCATACAATCCCAAAAGGAACAATGGCCAGAACCTCCACACAGTATGTGCGCTGCCACCCCAGAAGGCAATGACAAACCACTGGTTATATTCCTGTCAAAAACCATGTGATACGGCCGCACACCTCCTATTTCGACAACACTGCTGAAGTCTGTGGTCTGGAGATTCAGTGGTCGCCCACAGATGTCTCAATCATGTGACCCGGACAAAACTTGTGACGTCGAGCGTGGCTCCTACTGCCGATCCCAGCAAGGGAGAGAGGTGGTGAGAGGTGAGGTGAAATTATAAATGCCTTCCACTGCATGTGAAATACCAAGAGTCTGGAATTCCCTTCTTCACAGCTGAAAACTTCCACAAAGAAACACCTTCATCCTACCTACTTCGTCTAAAGAAACACCTTCATCCTACCTACTTCCTCTAAAGAAACACCTTCATCCTACCTACTTCCTCTAAAGAAACACCTTCATCCTACCTACTTCCTCTAAAGAAACCTCAAAAACCTTCATCCTACCTACTTCCTCTAAAGAAACACCTTCATCCTACCTACTTCCTCTAAAGAAACACCTTCATCCTACCTACTTCCTCTAAAGAAACACCTTCATCCTACCTACTTCCTCTAAAGAAACACCTTCATCCTACCTACTTCCTCTAAAGAAACACCTTCATCCTACCTATCCTCTAAAGAAACACCTTCATCCTACCTGAGTCTCCATGTACAATGGTGACCTTTTCCTCCTTAGGCAGGTGTTGTGGATCCATTCCATCAAGCGTCCATGGACGGTATCTCTTGTTGCTGGCTTCATACTGCTTGGCCCAACGCCTGTAGTTCCTCTCAACAAACTGACCTACGGAACATATATAGATGAAAGAATGAAAGCAAAGAAGGAAGGAAAAAGAGAAAGAAAAAGAAAAGAAAGAAAGACAGCTCCTGTTTGAGCGAAATGCAACTGGCAGAATTAAACAGAACAAAAATTCAAAACCTAAAAAAACGTAAGATCAGGATTACTGACAAAATGATGCTAAGTCATCCTTGTTTAACTATCTTACTCAACAAAAATTCAATAATCCATGTTTGTTTATATTCGTTTGACAAATTGATGGACCGATGTCCAGTGTTAAGGACACTACTTTTCCAACTGGAAGGTCTTGGTTTGGAAAACAATACATATCGTGGGTATATGGAGGCAATTTTTTCTGGGTTTGGAAAACAATACATATTGTGGGTATATGGGGCAATTTCTTCTGGGTTTGGAAAACAATACATATCGTGGGTATATGGAGGCAATTTTTTCTGGGTTTGGAAAACAATACTTATTGTGGGTATATGGGGCAATTTTTTCTGGGTTTGGAAAACAATACATATCGTGGGTATATGGAGGCAATTTTTTTCTGGGTTTGGAAAACAATACATATTGTGGGTATATGGAGGCATTTTTTCTGGGTTTGGAAAACAATACATATCTGGGTATATGGAGGCATTTTTTTTCTGGATTTGGAAAACAATACATATCGTGGGTATATGGAGGCAATTTTTTCTGGGTTTGGAAAACAATACATATCGTGGGTATATGGAGGCAATTTTTTCTGGGTTTGGAAAACAATACATATCGTGGGTATATGGAGGCAATTTTTTCTGGGTTTGGAAAACAATACATATCGTGGGTATATGGAGGCAATTTTTTTCTGGGTTTGGAAAACAATACATATCGTGGGTATATGGAGGCAATTTTTTCTGGGTTTGGAAAACAATACATATCGTGGGTATATGGAGGCAATTTTTTCTGGGTTTGGAAAACAATACATATCGTGGGTATATGGAGGCAATTTTTTCTGGGTTTGGAAAACAATACATATCGTGGGTATATGGAGGCATTTTTTCTGGGTTTGGAAAACAATACATATCGTGGGTATATGGAGGCAATTTTTTCTGGGTTTGGAAAACAATACATATCGTGGGTATATGGAGGCAATTTTTTCTGGGTTTGGAAAACAATACATATCGTGGGTATATGGAGGCAATTTTTTCTGGGTTTGGAAAACAATACATATCGTGGGTATATGGAGGCAATTTTTTCTGGGTTTGGAAAACAATACATATCGTGGGTATATGGAGGCAATTTTTTCTGGGTTTGGAAAACAATACATATCGTGGGTATATGGAGGCAATTTTTTCTGGGTTTGGAAAACAATACATATTGTGGGTATATGGAGGCAATTTTTTCTGGGTTTGGAAAACAATACATATCGTGGGTATATGGAGGCAATTTTTTCTGGGTTTGGAAAACAATACATATTGTGGGTATATGGAGGCAATTTTTTCTGGGTTTGGAAAACAATACATATCGTGGGTATATGGAGGCATTTTTTTTCTGGATTTGGAAA
>JAPXFY010000025.1:55111614-55124114 GCA_030674185.1 Monoplex corrugatus
CGCAGGCGATATTTCGGTGTTGATGTCTGAAGTCGGACTTGACCCAGATACGAGTCGAAGTGGACATTACTAGCACTGGCAATCGTAAAAAGAAAAGTACTGCTGCTCCTGGTGTGTTGTAAAGTATACTGAACAAGAAAATTTATAGTGTTGTGGGGTTTTCTGGACTGGATGAAGAGATATGATTTTTTTTTTATTTTAAGTCGAGACGTTTAAAACTCCGTGACACAGGCGATTCACCTTTTTATTTACACTTTGGCAGCGAAGGGGTTAAATATTGATGTACATAATGAAATCATTATTGATTAGAATATTGTTTTATATGTTTTGTAGACTATAGGTTTTCTTTTCTTTTTTTATGTGAACAATTATTATGAATTGAAATTATTATTATTTGTTTTTGTTTTGTTTTGTTACTACATTGTTTGTTGATGTCTACTCCTGTGAAAAAATGAATAAAAAAAAGGTGAAAAAAAAATGCTTCATAGAGTTTTGCATAGAGTTTTGATTTTTTAAAGACTATGGATCATCAGCAAACTTGCTATGTATATGATCTTACTGGCTTTTTACGAAGCACTAGCTGATGGTCACCAAACTGGACGTAGTAGGTTGGGTTGGACTGACCGTGTTGGAAGTTCCTGATGATGGGGTCACCTGAAACATATACAGGAAGTAAACAGGATTTTGTCTGTTTACTCAGTCTGTTACAATGGTTGATTGAGTGGATACCTTGTGTAAAACACACCCACACACACACACACACACACCACACACACACATGCACACACACACACATACACACACACACATGCACACACACACACACACACACACACACACACACGCATGCATGCATGCATGCACACATACACACACATGCACACACACACACACACATGCATGCATGCATGCACACATACACACACATGCACACACACACACACACAAACAAACACATACAAATGTACACATATATGAACATAAACTCTCGCACCTCCACTCCAGACGAAACATCAAAATGATTAATGACAGAAAATGTAGCGGTCCATCAAAAATCAATGGTCCATTTTATGTTGGTTTGCTCTAGATAAAATTCTGACAACTGACGGAGTGGTTAACGCCAAGGGTATCTCCTTAGATTATATGCGCAAATGCACTGATATTTGTACTTAATTTTCTTTTCCCTTTTTTTTTTTTTCCCTGTTGAAGTATTGTGTTCGTTTTGAACTGGTCATAGCCCTGATATGGCTCTGTGCAGTCGTCTGGGCTTTAAACAAAAATAACAATAAATAACAGTCAGCTGAATTAATTCCTTAGAAACACTATACACAGCCCTCAATGTTTATAATTATGTTACTAATGACATGTACCAATGAAGCGATAACAAACTAAACTTGCAGTATTTGTTTGTAAATCACTGCACTCAAGAAAATCCTGTATTGATATCCAAAGTTGATTCCTTGCCCCTTGTCAACCGATTTTTATTTTCTTTATATTATTTAGCCCCAATTTCAATGGACTCCAAATCTCATACATCAAGAACATAACCAACATCAGTGGCCTAAATAATCAAGAAATTGTCCACAAAAGTCAAGACAGAGTGGTCTGGAGGGAGGTGGTGGTGTCAAAGAGTGCAGTGGCCAACACTAAACCTGGTAACACCAATAGGTGAGATAGGTCAGACAGGTGAGACAGGTGAGCGTAATGGATCAGAGGCCTCTTCAACAACAACAACGACAAAATAATTCTGACCAGTCGCCATGGTGTAGTGGTTAATGCAACGGACTACTGTCTGGAAGGTTATGGGTTCGAATCCCCATCAGTCCCTTCAAAAATCATTCTGGGATTTTTCAGCTTTAACCGGCTCCTACCCAGAGTTGGGCGTGCTATGGGCTCATTGGGAAGACTGGGACCACACAGTCGAGTCTCATCCACTTCATGGATGCATCATTGAGGGTGTTGCTCAATCTTCTGATCAGCACCGCAGGTTTCTCTATCTCTCAAGCCTGGCTGACACCAGGATATATTATGATAGTAAGCGTAGAGTACAGCCCTGACACGCAGTCTCAATCCTAGATGGAACTCCACAGCATCATGATCATCATCCTCATTGACATCATCATCATCTCATTGTAAAAAAAAGTGAGCCAGCTTCTGTGGCCATTAAGGTGCCACAAAAAATGGGATGAAAAAACAAAAAAAGGTGAGTACAAAGATAACTTCACTGGGTGTGATGATCCTAAAAAAAAAATTTTTAAATTCTGATTTTGACTTAATCCCCTCTCCACTGACACACAGACTCCAACAGAGCAGCTCACCATCAGCCTGAAGGTTGAGTTGTGAGCGGAGGTAGGTGGCCAGGCTTGAGGTGGATATAGCCAGGTGTTTGGGCACTGTAGTTGTGCCAGCAACATAACCCTGTAATGTCAGTCCCAGCTTCTCTTCCAGTTCCTTGACAGCTTGCGGAAGGTTATCTGAATCGACCTGTACATAGATATGACAAAATATTGTACAATAACACATAATACAATACCTTCTATATTCATTTTATTTGAAAATTACTGAATCAACATGTACATCGATAAAATGAAATATTATTCAAGAACACATAATACAATACCTTTTTTAGTCACTTTATTTGGAAATAAAAAACATTTCCCCCATAGTTGTACCTCATAAGATTTTGGGTACAGCTGAACAATGTTTCCAACATTTGTCCCACTTTTTTCCCGTTTGCTTAAGAAACTGGTTAATTTAATGTTTCAAACTCGAAATTTTAAGACAAAGAAATGTTTAAACAAGTCATTATCAATCTTTTAGAGTTGTGTTTTTCGTTTCCTCACCCCTTGTTATGAGCAATCCTTTCATGGATACATGTATACATATTGTCTGGTTCACGATGAGCATGTGTTATCTCTTTAGTGGTGAGTATGCGTGCTGGGTATTTTCATATTTCCATAATCCAAAGAATACTGGCATAGTCTATAGGATCTTTAACATGCATTGATGTTCTGCATTTGTATAGAATACTGACACAGTCTATAGGATCTTTAACATGCATTGATGTTCTGCATTTGTATAGAATACTGACAGTCTATAGGATCTTTAACATGCATTGATGTTCTGCATTTGTATAGAATACTGACACAGTTTATAGGATCTTTAACATGCATTGATGTTCTGCATTTGTATAGAATACTGACACAGTCTATAGGATCTTTAACATGCATTGACGTTCTGCATTTGTGTAGAATACTGACACAGTTTATAGGATCTTTAACATGCACTGACGTTCTGCCTTTGTATAGAATACTGACACAGTTTATAGGATCTTTAACATGCATTGATGTTCTGCATTTGTATAGAATACTGACACAGTTTATAGGATCTTTAACATGCATTGACGTTCTGCATTTGTATAGAATGCTGACACAGTTTATAGGATCTTTAACATGCATTGACGTTCTGCCTTTGTATAGAATACTGACACAGTTTATAGGATCTTTAACATGCATTGACGTTCTGCCTTTGTATAGAATACTGACACAGTTTATAGGATCTTTAACATGTATTGATGTTCTGCATTTGTATAGAATACTGACACAGTTTGTAGGATCTTTAACATGCATTAATGTTCTGCCTTTGTATAGAATACTGACACAGTTTATGGGATCTTTAACATGCACTGATGTTCTGCATTTGTATAGAATACTGACACAGTTTATGGGATCTTTAACATGCATTGATGTTCTGCATTTGTATAGAATACTGACACAGTTTATAGGATCTTTAACATGCATTGATGTTCTGCATTTGTATAGAATACTGACACAGTCTATAGGATCTTTAACATGCATTGATGTTCTGCATTTGTATAGAATACTGACAAAGTCTATAGGATCTTTAACATGCATTGATGTTCTGCTTTGTATAGAATACTGACACAGTTTATAGGATCTTTAACATGCATTGATGTTCTGCATTTGTATAGAATACTGACACAGTTTATAGGATCTTTAACATGCATTGATGTTCTGCATTTGTATAGAATACTGACACAGTTTATAGGATCTTTAACATGCATTGATGTTCTGCATTTGTATAGAATACTGACACAGTTTATAGGATCTTTAACATGCATTGACGTTCTGCATTTGTATAGAATACCGACACAGTTTATAGGATCTTTAACATGCATTGACGTTCTGCCTTTGTATAGAATACCGACACAGTTTATAGGATCTTTAACATGCATTGACGTTCTGCATTTGTATAGAATACTGACACAGTTTATGGGATCTTTAACATGCATTGACGTTCTGCCTTTGTATAGAATACTGACACAGTTTATGGATCTTTAACATGCATTGACGTTCTGCATTTGTATAGAATACTGACACAGTTTATAGGATCTTTAACATGCATTGACGCTCTGCCTTTGTATAGAATACTGACACAGTTTATAGGATCTTTAACATGCATTGACGTTCTGCATTTGTATAGAATACTGACACAGTTTATGGGATCTTTAACATGCATTGACGTTCTGCATTTGTATAGAATACTGACACAGTTTATAGGATCTTTAACATGCATTGACGTTCTGCCTTTGTATAGAATACCGACACAGTTTATAGGATCTTTAACATGCATTGACGTTCTGCATTTGTATAGAATACTGACACAGTTTATAGGATCTTTAACATGCATTGATGTTCTGCATTTGTATAGAATACTGACACAGTTTATAGGATCTTTAACATGCATTGACGTTCTGCCTTTGTATAGAATACTGACACAGTTTATAGGATCTTTAACATGCATTGACGTTCTGCCTTTGTATAGAATACTGACACAGTTTATAGGATCTTTAAGTTTAACATGTATTGATGTTCTGCATTTGTACAGAATACTGACACAGTTTGTAGGATCTTTAACATGCATTAATGTTCTGCCTTTGTATAGAATACTGACACAATTTATGGGATCTTTAACATGCACTGATGTTCTGCATTTGTATAGAATACTGACACAGTTTATAGGATCTTTAACATGCATTGATGTTCTGCGTGCGTGCGTGCGTACATGCATGCGTGTGCGTGTGTGTGTGTGTGTGTGTGTGTGTGTGTGTGTGTGTGTGTGTGCGTGCGTGCGTGCGTGCGTGCGTGCGTGCGTGCGTGCGTGTGTGCGTGCGTGCGTGTGTTTGTGTAATAACTGGATAAATTGGTAAATATGTAGTGTTGGTGCTGTCTGGCTTTAGCATGTTTTCTTCTTAACCTGTAGCCTAATTATCGTAAGCCCTTAGGGCTTTTTACAGATCAAGCGCCATAAATCATCATCATCTCGTCGTCATCGTTGTCGTCATCGTCTTCGTCATCATCATTATTATTATCATCATCATCATCATTGTTATTATCATTATTATCATCATCACCACTATCATTATTATTAAAAACATAGAAGGAAAGACAGAAGTAAGCTTCACCACTATCATTATTATTAAAAACATAGAGGGAAAGGAAAGAACAGAAGTAAGCTTCACCACTATCATTATCATTAAAAACATAGAAGGAAAGACAGAAGTAAGCTTCACCACTATCATTATTATTAAAAACATAGAAGGAATGAAAGAAGTAAGCTTCACCACTATCATTATCATTAAAAACATAGAAGGAAAGACAGAAATAAGCTAACTATCATGAAAAGGGAGCGCAGCTCGACAATCTTTCATGCAAGAAACAGTAAATGCTTACGAACAGGAAACTCAGGGGACTTTTTTTTATATTTCATCCTAAAGACAACTTCATTATCACCTTCCATTCCCATCTCTGAACATTCAAACGAACAGCCAGCGAAAAATATCTAACCACACTCACACAACACTCACTTTAATAGTATCAATGCCCAACTGTCTGGCAGTCTTAAGGTTTGAGCCTATGTCATCAAGAAAGACGGCCTCCTGTGGATTCACCTGTAGGTCGTCGAGGCATTTGCGGTATATTTCTGGGTGAGGTTTGCGATAACCCACTCTGCATGATTCTGTGACCTAAAAAAAAAAACCACACACAAGCAATTCTTCATAGTAACATGCATAGAAATTTACAAATGATCACAATAAACGTGCGCAAACATTAACGATTTTTTTTGCCCTTTCAACAACAGTGTGGAAACATGGCCTGCAGGCATGTCAATGTCATATGTTACACACACACACACCACACACACACACACACACACATGCATGCACACAACCTACACACATAACACAAACACACACACACACATTACACAAACCTACACACATAACACAAACACACACACACACATTACACAAACACACAACACACATACACACACAACACACAACACACACACACACACACACACACACACACACACACACACACACACACAAACACACACACACACACACACACAACACACACATACACAAAACACACAACACACACAGAAGGGCAGTACATGACTAAGCCTGATCAATGTTCAAATATGGATCAATCAAACAGTTTTTTATTTTAATCTTCAAACCTTGCATAAAACCATTATAGAAAGAAGACAATTCTTGCAGATTTCTGTCTTCCTCCAAAACAAAAAAGATGTCATTCGGTCAAATTCCAATCATATTTCATGCAGTTTTTCTGACAGCTACAGACCCCAAATAATGCTTCACATTTAGTTTAAGAATTTGAGAAATAGAAGTTGATCCTGGAAGCTACCCTGACTTGATAACTGTAGTAAATCTGAACAGCTGAGCATTTGGCCATTGACTAGGTGGGGGGGGGGGGGGGGGGGGGGTTCTGTCATGTGACACGAGTTTATACAGAATAGCTAGTTGTCTGTGATTCAGACCTCTAATTATTTATTTATTTACTTTATACATGTTCCTTTTTCGAAGGTAAGATACACAGATACAATGTCATTTACATGTTAACAAGATTATTCCAGAAGTAGGCTGATAAAATACCAGTAAAAATATAGACTAGGTAAAACATAGTCTAGTAGGGCCTCAGGACCTGGCCAGCTCATGGGTTTATGTGCAGGCTTAACCACTCACATCCATGCCATGAGTTTTTCCCCTTGCTGATCCCTGAATACCCAGGGTTTGTATAGGTTAGGAAAAAATTGTAACAATTATACATGAGCAGACAGACACTTGAAATTTAGTGAGTGCATGCAATGCATATTAGTGTATACTTGATCAAAAATAAAAGTAATTTACTCATCATCTTGGTGGTAAAAGGGGTATCCAAGTTTTGTCTTTTTTTAGCACTTTCGCAGCTATCAGAAACAATATTCCAAATGTTCCTTTTCAGCTAAGAAATGTTCTACATCACATTCTAGCACAACTGGAGTCACTGAAGACACAGGAGATATACTATTGAATCACAAGCAGGTGATAGAGAACATGAAATACAAAAAAAAGTGAAAATACAGAAAAAAAAAGTTCACTGTACACAAAACACTGGTGACGTATCACTGTCTGTAGTCTTTCCTGGAGTGAAAAAGCTCATGGCAAGTGACACTGTAAAAGGATGATCGAGAGGAAAGAAATCTAAATTGTCAGTCCAATCATCAGTAACCAACCCTAAAATCATCAACTTCTTCGCCGATTATTCAGCGTCAGTGTCTGAATCACCATGTGCTGGCACAGTTTCATCTGCTTTCCTCGCCACTTCAGCACCCACTTCACTGTCGGAATCCACGTCTGTCTCCACACTGTAGGAGTCAAATCCTCATCAGAAGAATCGCTGATGTCTTCTTCACGTCTGACCTTCAGTCTGGAACAATTCCAGCGTGTCTTCAATGCTAACTAATAAATCACCAGCCCTACTGTGTCGAACACTTTGTCGCGACGCCATCTTGCCATCATGGAGCAGAGCTGACCAACGGTGCTCTTTGTTCTCATTGGCTAGCGAGTGATTCGCGCATCACACACGGTGCAAGTGAATGAAAAGTTGGTAGGGGATAACTAAGGAATCATCTCAGTTCTTGAGTTTCGTACCCGATACATCACTCGGACAGCGCAAATTTTCAAAATCCGAATCCTTATAGCGGACCTTGGTCGCGAACGCTTTGTCGTACGATGTCCGCATATACGGACCGTGGAAGGAGTGAGTTAAGGCTTGTGCCATGATCACCATAGATTTAGTGCATATGGAATTAATTCCAAGTGTGGAGACATCATCTTGAGAAACTTAAACTGAAAATGAAAAGCAAATATGAGAAATGACTGCTAACATCACAGAAAGTGGTCTATATGTTTTGAGTTATTAACCCTCTAAGCTTCATTACGACCACAGCCAACAGTTCCGCCCGCACTGCCTAGCGCTTTGTTACGGCGTGCCCGACCGTAAAAGTCAGCCACGAGCATGGGCTATTTTGATCACGCACTGATCACATGTTTCTGGCCCTGGGAGACTGGCAATTGGTCAAACATTCTTGGTATCATCCAATGAGATGATCTTGGGAAAATTAGCACTACACACACATCCATTCACTTATGCTTGGGCGCGAAATGTGGTTGGGGTATTTTCACTCATGCCTCGTAGCGTGTGAAAAATGGCGATGCCCTTTGTAGCAGACGGTTTTCAGGATACAGATGATTCTCCAGATTATTCAGAGGAGGAATTAATTGCTACTGTTCGTAAATTAGGAAAACACGAAGAAGATGTAGCTGAGTCAGATATTGAGGTTTGTGAGGGGGAAGATGATGAAAACAATGATTTAGGAGAGCAGACCGACACAGAAGATATCGCGCTGCTGGCCGCATTCCAGCGAACGTGGCACCCATCACTGGTTCTGCTGACAGTAAAAAAATTTGATCTCTGGGTCGGACCAACTTGTATACTGCCAGCTGATGCCAAACCTTTAGATTATTTCTTTTTGTTTTTGTACAGACAATTAGTAAACTGTATTATGAACACTTGATGTAGTTTTGTAGTGGAAAGAAAAATAATGATAAAAACTACCTGAACAAACTGTGTAAATACCTGAGGAGCACTTGGTGACATTTGGTGACGGTGACACTGTGAGTACTATCACATGGAAATGCTGTTAGACACTTTAGCTAAGCCATACTCTAATTCATTAGTCATCTGTATGTGTTGTCACGTATAGGTGTTCTTCTCTTGTTTTCATATATATGTCACTTATTCAGGGGTGCAGATCACGTAGAGATGGGGGTAAATCACGTAAGGAAGATGGAAATCACGTACAAAAATTATGTCAAAAGGGTATGAACACGTAAGACTTTGTCGTCTTGAGGGTATGGTCACGTAAGCAATTTTTCCTCTGCCGGTCTCATCACGTAAAGGTTTTGAGCCGTGGGGGTATAGACCTATCGCTCCGTTCGCTCGCCTAGCCGCGGCGGGCAAGCTAACGACGCGACCGACATCGCTTAGCTTGCCCGCCGCGGCACATGCAGCATTGGGGTCGGGCATTACATTAGCGGTAAAAATAGTAACTAGGCTACGTCACACTTTTCTACAACTCTTTGCCTGGGCCAATTTCTAAACACATTAGTAATGTGATTGCTTAGTTACAGTTACTTGAATCAGAATCAGTTCACATTAAATTTTGTAATATGGAAACATTCCTCCTGTGTTGTCTGTGTCAGTGTGGAAACTGGCATGTATCACTATAAAGAGTTGATCTTTATTCTAATTTAGTAGAAGGCCATGCTGCTTGCTTTTTTATAATTTAATTTATTTAAACTATTAGGCCAAAAAATCACTTGGGAAAACAAAATACCGAGTCTTTGCATCGGTGGCTCATACCCCAGAAATTTTGGCAAAGGGTATGAAAACCCCCTAAAAAAATTATTGGGGGTATGAAAACCCTCAAGTTCTTTTTAGTGGGGGTATGAAGACCCTTGACTTTTAGAAGGATCTGCACCACTGCTTATTTATTCATGTTTGGTGACATCTTTGGTGACAATGACACGACAAGCAGTGGTTAGAAAGACATACTCACTTGGATATGGAAGTAAAGCATGTTTACCGACACCTGACAAATTTCTAGCTTTATATCTGATCAGACATGCTCACAGTGTACTCACGAAACAGGAGTAACCCTATTTTGGGGGAAAAAGCTTGAGAAAATTTGAAATCTAGGGGCAGTTCAGCTCCCTAGAATGCAAATACAAGAGGGTTAAAACTGGATCTGCGTGAAACTGTCCATATAAACATTCCTGAAGCAGAAGAAGCACAGCCAGAAAACTGTCAGCCTGGGAAGGCTGCAATGGTTGCCAACTGTACAGATGATACAACTGTACAAACAAAACTATCTCATGTTCTTTCATGTTCTTTTAATGAAGCCAATTATTTTTTCATTCTGCACTTAACCCCCTGACTGCCAACACTTTTTAAGTTTGGTGTTTTCCATATGTTGAGGAAACAAGCCGCATCATACCATGTACACTAAAACTACTGTAGCTTGCGTATTTGTGGGAATCTATGCATGAAATTACACACAATGATGCATTAGCATAACAAATTCTACTCATCAATAATATACTTAGTAATTTCTTGAAACTTGTGAATATTCCCACAAAAAAAACATACACAAAAACAAACGCACGATCACCAGAAAAACAAAATAATGAGCTGCGGCCGTCCTGACAAATAAGTTTTATTCTGAAAGTGTCCATAAGACACTGTGAATGTCCCCATACTGGCTGACCTCTGACTGCTGTCTTAAAAACAGAATCTAACCATGCACTGAACAGCTTGACCAGGTCACACTCTCCTGGCACCACGCACTACCTCCATCACCCTATTCCTCCCCCTTCTGCTTGAAAAAAGATCCGCCTGTGGTGAGCAGTTTTCACTAATAGTGTAATGAATAACGGGACTCCATATGATCAACTCTGAGGTAGTTGACTGGTTGCCAGAATGGACAACAGCCACAAACCCTTCATGAATGGGCTGTATGCACACTGACTTTCAGTGTCTGTTCACTACATTACACATTTCACACCAGCAGCAGGTAATTACCACTGCTGGCAGTCTCTTCTCTGTCAGAATTGTCTTCTGAATTATCATCATAATCTTTTCGAGCATCTCAAGCGCTGTCAAACATTGGAAACATGCACTATTGTGAGAAAGTCCTAGCATCACCATTTCACTGAAAACCAGTTTTGTCTCTTGAAAAAAATAAATCCCCCAATTTGTTGAGAGTTGAAGAGGTCACTGAGTCATATAAGGGAAGCAAAACCCTTTCATAAACCCTTTCTGAGGCTGGCAACATCAGTCAGTGATTCTCTCCCATTTTCATCACGCTGAAACGTGCAACAGACTACCTCCGTTAATTCTACATTTGTGTGCATCACAGAAGGCTTTGTGAGTTCCATAATTTTTTACATTAACAGCTGTCAAAAGGTTTTAAGAGATTAATTACACAAGAAACTTACCACGTCAAACATGGCAGTATCGAGAGGAACCAGTGATGCTGATTTCTGTTCGTCGGTGAACCAGTTGTTGGTGAGCAGTGCAGTCTTCAGTCCTTCTGCACGTACACTCTTGACAGCATCCATCATCTCTGTCATAGGGTATGACTTCATCTCCCCACGAAGTCCCAACATCACAGGGGAAATGTCAACTTTTTGGCCAACCTGATATGACAGAGCCACTCTCATTATTATTTCCTTTTACAGAGCCGAAAAGGTGGCAGAAATTCATTCCTCTTAACCCTTTTGACATACAAACTAAGGCTTAACTGTTGGAAAACAAAATATACACAAAATGTATGTATTTGTTCAAAAGCACTATCAGTCCACCATCTGCTGTTTGAATGTCCTATCTCACTTACGACATACAGAAATAAAAATCTCTATTTTTCATGTACTGACTCGAGATATCCCTTACAACAAAAATAATATTATTTCTCAGATCCCCTGTTGCAGATTGTTATGAAGAATTAATTAATTGTTGTATGTTATTATTTGACACTGTATATTCATTGTTCTGAATTATTAATTGTAACTGTTCCCCTTCTTACATTCAAACTTCTACTACCCCTCCCCATCACCACCTCCCCCCCCCCCCCCACCATTCCCCCATTCTTTTTGTCCATTTCCTTTTCTTTTTCTTTTCTTTTTCCCTGTGTGTGTGTGTGTGTGTGTGTGTGTGTGTGTGTGTGTGTGTGTGTGTGTGTGTGTGTGTGTGTGTGTGTGTGTGTGTGTGTCTGTGTGTCTGTGTGTGTCTGTGTGTGTCTGTGTGTGTGTCTGTGTGTCTGTGAGTGTGTCTGTGTGTCTGTGTCTGTCTGTGTCTGTGTGTCTGTCTGTGTCTGTGTGTCTGTGTGTGTCTGTGTGTGTGTGTCTGTGTGTGTGTGTGTGTGTGTGTGTCTGTGTCTGTGTGTGTGTGTGTGTCTGTGTGTCTAAAATCACTATTGTGAACAGATATTAAATAAAAGATTCCCTCCTTCTTAACCCTTTGAGTCCTTCATCCTATCCACCAGCTTCCTGCATTGTCAGCCACTAT
>JAPXFY010000025.1:55129114-55241614 GCA_030674185.1 Monoplex corrugatus
TCTTCTTTTGCATTTGACGTATTCATGCACCAACTGGTCAATATATTGATCTACGGCATGTTCATGCTGACTTAGATGTGTGTACATGTATAATTGTAACGGGCTAGGCCACATTGTGCAAGCAACATAATGCTGATGCACAGTATGCATGCTCCAATTTCAGTAGCTACTGAACAATGGTAGAAAAACATGTGGAAGAATTTGGGGAAAATATACAGGTGAATGGACTGAAAAAGCAGAGAGAGAGATAGGATGTGATACAAAAGAAAATGACAGAAACTAAAAGACTGACAGAAATGAAGAAAGTTCCAGCAATTTCCAGAAGCTGGTAGTACTAACTGTATTGAAAGAACCCTCAGCACAGCCATGGGGAATATGAAGTTTGAAATAATCACCATTCTGCTGCAAAGACAGCAGTAAAACAGTTTGGATTTTCAACCCAGTGTAGGAAGGAATGCTTAAATGTGTTATATTAGTTGTGAACCGGTTGTCTTTATTGCAGATGATTATGTAAGCATACAGTAATGTTCTCCACATCCACAGCAACAACATGTGCAACAACATCATTTCAGTCTGACCCTACCTGACAGCACCTCCTGCATATAGGGTGGACATTTTTTTATCTCCCAGATGTGTAGACTAAACACCCTTCAAGTGTAAATAGATGCAGAGCATCAAATACAGACATTGAAAATTCTATAAGCCATGTCAGTGTTGTTGTTTTTTAGGATCATCACACTCAGGGACGTTACCTTTGTGCTCATCTTTTTTGGGTTTTTTAATTCCGTCTTAATGGCCACAGAAGCTTGCACAGTTTTGGGGTTTTTTTTAACAACGCAATGATGGTGATGTCATTGAGGATGATAATAATGATGCTATGGATTTCCATTTAGGATAGAAACTGCGTGACAGGTCTGTACTCTATGCTTTGTATCAGAATATATCCTGGCATCAACCAGGCCCGAGAGATACAGACACCTGTAGTGCTGGTCAGAAGATTTGAGCAACACCTTCAATGACGCATCCGTGTAGTGTATGAGACTTGACTGCATGGTCCCAGTCTTCCCAATGAGCCCATAGCACACCCAACTCTGGGTAGGAGCCAGTTAGAGCCGAAAAATCCCACAATGATATATTTTGAAGGGACTGATGGGGAATCAATCCCACAACCTTCCAATCGGTAGTCTGTTGTGTTAACCACTACACCACGGCAACTGATTAGCCTTGTCAGTGTTAGATGGCTTATGGAAACGCGAAGACGACCAGAATGTGCACTCATCATAGACTGTGCAGCAGCACATCACCTGCACAATGTGGGCCCAAACAACATGCAGACAAATACATCCCAGAAAGCGTTGCTCAAAATGAAATATAAGCATCAACAACACACCTTTGAACAGTCGGAATGGGGACGGCAGAAGAACACCTCCCATGTCAAAAATGACGGCTTTGTACTTGTGCTGACTCTGACTCTTACTGTCTCCACTCATCATGGCTGCTACACCTGGATGCACAACTCTTTTCCACGGCTGATTGATCGTGACACCTGGCATTCTTGTCACCAGGCGGAGCATCTTTTCATTGTGCGTTACCTGCAAATCCCATTTCCACAGATAAAGCAGACATGTGTAAACTGTAAACTATAGAAACTTTTGTAATATCTTTTGCGGCTCATTAAAAAATCATGGATATAATTATACTTATATATGTATCTTATATCACACGCACGCACGCACGCACGCACGTACGCACACATGCACACACACACACACACACACACACACACACATTTTGTTTGTTTAGGAGATATTTTGAAGGGGGGTTGTGGATTTCCTTTTGTTTGGGGTTTTTTTGCTTTTTTGGGGGGGTTTTGTTGTTGTTGTTGTTGTTGTTGTTGTTGTTGTTAGATCTTTTTGGTTGGTTGGCTGGTTGGATTTGTTTGTTTGTTTGTATATTTGTGTTTTGTTTTGCTTTTTTTGGTGCTTTTTTTTAGTGTTGGCATTTTACTCTTAGTTTATTGTAAGAGCCACAGAAGTCCAAAGGAATTATCCATAAGCAATCTCACACCACGGAAGGAGACTGTATCGCTACACATCACTCCAATGGAGTTCAGAAATGCCTGATGTGATCCAACATATGCAGGATACCACCTACAAACCCCTTACCTATAATGTCTATAGTCAGTTGCAGTGCCAGACCACACACACATATTTTAAATAACAACACCCTGCCTACTCCTCAAGATTTAGTACAGATACAGTAAATGAGCAAATGAACCACCATATTCAGTCCATGCTTGGAATTGGCCATTCCCCTGTGGGATGCTGGGGGCTCTTTCAGTGTAAATAGTATCCCCACCTTCTGGAAATTCTGTGCCAGGAATTTCCTCTTTTCTATCACTCTCTTTGTTTCTGCCTTGTTCTTTTGCTTTCTGTCATTTCTTCCTATCATTTTCTGCCTTGCTGGTCCATTCGCCTGTATGTGTTTGATAAAGTTTTACTGACTTTTCTCTAAGGATTGATAACTGGGTACATGTATTAAGTGCATTTTTGGCTCTAGGGAAGTGAGATATGCAAAAGCAATTTATGGTAATTTAGACCCGTTCTTATACATGTTTTAGTGTCCTTAGTTATGTTTAAATTAGTATTCAGATATGTTTTTTTAATCCCCTACGCGATAAATTGGACGGAGTGGTCAGTGCCAGGGGCATCTCCTTAGATTATGTGCTCGAATGCATTAATATGTGTACTTAATTTTCTTTTCCTTTTTTTTTTCCTGTCAAAGTACTGTATGTGCATTGATACGGTTATAGCCCTGATATGACTCCACGCAGTTGGCTGGGCTTTAAGCAACAATAAGAATGGAACTGGCCAATGTGGTCTTTTTTGCCTAAGCAGTTTTAACAAAGCATCTTCTGCTAGCCTGCCCTGCCCACAAAAATCCCCAAAGAAACAGTTCTGGTCACAGAAGACAATGCTATAGCAGAAGCTTTTTTCCAGCCTGAAGGAACTTGAAATGAACAGCAGCATTCACCCAGGAGTCCATTGCCTTTAGATAAATGATCGCAAAAGAAGATTACATCCCTAATCCAGATCAACAAGTATACAATAACAAAACAAAGTTAAATAATATTGCTCCAATTCACTCAAGTGGGATTTACCATGGTCAGGTAATCACGAATGTACACCACCAAAATTTACCAATTTCAGTTTCAGTTTCTCAAGATGTAATCTCCGCGCTCGGAATGAATTCCATATGCACTAACGTTACAGGTGCCATGTGATGGAGAAGATCCAGAATGATCACGGCACAAGCCTTAAGCCTGCACATAAACCCACAAGCTGGCCAGGTCCTGAGGTCCTACCTAGATAGTTCCATAACCCTGGGGTCATAGGGGAGTGAGGTGGCAGAGACCTCTACTTTTTCCCAGGGCCAGTAACATGAGGGAAGCACCCATCCCCTCTCCCTCGATTGAAATTCATATTCATATTCTTTTTCTTTTTTTTTACGAAGACTTCAGAAAGGCAAGAAGGCTAATTGGTCTGCAAGGGGTGGGACCTGGGAAATCAACCTATCTCTCCAATGTTTTATACCAAGGCAGCCGGCAATGCCCTGCTCTTCATGATTTTGAATTGCCGTGGGATCTTTAACGTGCTCAGCCAAAAGGCACACGAGTCCGACTTACCAATAATAACCTGAAAGGTGTGAGGTCTTGAAATGGGAATTTAAAGGATGGAGGAAGGGACAGAATCAATCTTGTATTAAATACTAAGCTGACACCATAGAAAGGATGGCACACTCATCAAGGAGGACGGTAAACATATGGCAATTTTCAAGACAAACACTGCAGAGACACCAAATCCTGAGTCCATTATGGTGGCATCAGTGAAACTATCTTATTGATCACGACTGAATACAATATAAGAGATTTTTCCCCAATACCAATGTTAGGTCTAAAAGTAATGTATCACTAACAGTTGCTGAGTTACCTCTTATGACCTATGCTGAATTTAAGATTCTCAATGCCACTTACGATTATTATAAAATCTATGCTTATCAAACATACATTTTCCATTTCCACACATAAAAATAGATCACAAATATAACACAGCACACAGAAACCTAGCTACAGATCAAAACTTTCATTTTTGATACTTTTACATTTGTGAAAGTGCATAATTCACTGATCAACATTGAAAAAAAAGCCTGCAATTGACCTATGTATAACAATTTCATGGGCTATCATTCAAATTATAAGCTGCTATTTAACTACAGTTGGCTGGTATTCAAAATACAATTATTCAATGAACAACTCATGGAGTCTTTAATCTTTTTTCATGTGCAGGCCACAAAGCCAAAATCAGGGATTAAGAATTAACACTCTGACTCCCACAGCCTGTCCACCAACATCCTGCATTGCTAACCATGCTAGCAAAACAAAAACTGAACCCTTTGACTCCCTCACCCTATCCACCAGTTTCCTGCAGGAAGCTGGTGGATAGGGTGAGGGAGTCAAAGGGTTAAGTTTTTGCAGTTGGTCAATTATAGGTGCAGAAGTCGAAGGGTTAAAACTTTTCTGAAGCTGATATATGTACGATTTCCTCCTCATCCATCAAACTAATAATAATAATAATAATAATATATTTTATTTATATAGCGCAAAATCTTGATAAAATCAAATCTAAGCGCTGAGCGTATACATGCATACATACCTACATACATATGAGCGTATACATGCATACATACATGCATACATACTTACATACATAAATCTAAGCTAAACGTATACATGCATACATACATACATACATAAATCTAAGCGTATACATACATACATTTATACATACATACATACATACATACATACATACGTACGCACATGCATACATAATAATTACAATATTTATATAGCGCAAATCTCGACAAAATCAAATCCAAGCGCCGAAAAGACACACACGCACACACGCACACACACGCACACACACACACACACACACACACACACACACACACACACACACACACACACACACACACACACACACACACACACACACACGCATGGCCACAAATGGGGAGAAAAGAATAAAAGCAATAAAAGCAAGAATAAAACCAATGGAAAACCACAGAGAGCACATCATATACAATTATATATTAAAACAAAGTGATTCCCCTCCGAGCGGAGACAGGCTGCAGAGGGGGTTGAGTGAGGTTAGGATTTTATGCGGAGGAGAAAAGGTGAGTTTTGAGAGCGGACTTGAAGGAGGCAAAAGTAGGTTGCTGACGGACTGAGAGAGGAAGTTTGTTCCAGGAGAGTGGACCAGAAACAGAGAAGGCTCGTGGACCATAGGTATTGAGCTTAGTGCGTGGAAAGCGAAAAGTCAGAGGATCGGAGGCAGAGCGGAGGGTACGTGAGGGAACATAGATCTCAAGTAGGCTTGACAGGTAATCGGGGCTGCGTTATTGAGGCTTTTGTAGCACATGGTGTCTAGTTTGTACTGTATGCGCTTTGATACAGGGAGCCAGTGAAGTTGTGCCAGGAGAGGAGATATGTGGTCAGCTTTTTTCTTTTTGAGTACAAGGCGTACAGCATTGTTTTGAATGCGCTGTAGGATGTGAATGGTGGAGGCAGGAAGACCAGACAGGAGTGAATTGCAATAGTCAATGCGAGACATTATGAAGGAGAGAACGAGTTTTGCAGTTGTTTCGACAGAGAGATACTTCCTGATCAGGCTTATACAATGGAGATGATAGTAGCAAGATCTGGCAGTTTGAGAAACAAAGTTGTTCATGGACAGGGTAGAGTCAATGCAGACACCAAGGTTTTTAGCTGAATCAGAAATTGGGACTGATGTGTTACATAATGGGAGAGAAAGAGGAGGCAGCTGGGAAAGTTTCTGACGGGTGCCAATGAGGATAGCTTCTGTCTTGTCGTCATTAAGCTGAAGTCTGTTGTGTGTCATCCAGTTCTTAATGTCCGAGTAACACTCAGTGGTGCGAGTCAACAGGCGCTGTATATTATCAGGTGAGTCACTGTCTTGAAGTTGGGTGTCATCAGCATAGAAGTGGTGTTTTATAGAGTGGGAGTTGATGATGGTGGACAGGGGGGAGGTATAAAGAGTGAAAAGAACAGGGCCAAGGACAGATCCTTGTGGAACACCACAGGTCGGGTATGCAGGTTGAGAGTAAGTGCCATTGATGAGAACAGTTTGTTTTCTGTTTGATAAATACGAAGTGAAAAAGGAGAGAGCAATGTCAGAGATGCCAAAAGTATGATGAAGTCTAGAAAGGAGAATACCATGGTCAATGGTATCGAAGGCTGCAGACAGATCAAGGAGTGTGAGGAGAGAGACTTTGCCAGTATCAGTTGCAAGGAGGAGATTGTTGAGAATGTGTAGTAGGGCAGTTTCAGTGCTATGGCACTGGCGGTAGGCTGACTGGAAAGGATTGAGGAGATTGTTGGCAGACAGGTGAGAGTTCAGCTGGTTGAGGACAACCTTTTCAAGGAGTTTTGACAAGAAAAAGAGATTAGAGATAGGCCTGTAATTTTTCAGTTCATTTGGGTCTAAATTGTGTTTCTTGAGGAGAGGGTGAACAATAGCAGACTTGAAAGAATCTGGGACAGTTCCAGTTTGAAAAGAAGTGTTGATGATGTCAGTGATGAATGGGAGGAGAGTAGGGAGACAGTCGGAGTAGAGAGAACCTGGAAGAGGATCCAGTTCGCAGGTTTTGAACGACATGGATCTGATTGTGTTGAAAATTTCTTGTGTTGAAAATTTCTGAGTGTTGTTGACCAACTTCCAAAAACAAGTCAAATTTCACGATTCACAAAGTTGTAATTAGAATAATAACCTTCACGACAATATTCAAAACACTGATAGACAAAAGAGATAGCATACTTACTTCCATTTATCACTCCCAGTTTATTCATGTATGTTTCTTTTACATAGTGATTTTAACAAACAGCTTAAAGCACAGTCCAGTTCTGTCCACCATGTCCAGAGGTCAAAAGAACTAGTCCTAATGTTTAATATCATGATAAGGTGCAAGTGCACTAAGATAATGCGAGAACATAGTACAACTGTCCTGAATATTCCTTTCTGTGTCAATGTTACACTTATAAATAGATACGACAATAATAACAATAATTATGATAAACTGAAACAAAACACAGGTTTATCATTAATAATTTGTTAGTGTGTGTGTGTGTGTGTGTGTGTGTGTGTGTGTGTGTGTGTGTGTGTGTGTGTGTGTGTGTGTGTGTGTGTGTGTGTGTGTGAATGGATAGATAGACAGATAGATAGATAGATAGATAGATAGATACTATAAGATAGATAGATAGATAGATAGATAGATACTATAAGATAGATAGATAGATAGATACTATAAGATAGATAGATAGATAGATACATACATAGATAGATACATAGATAGATAGATAGATAGATAGATAGATAGAGAGAGAGATAGAGAGATAGATAGAGAGATAGATAGATAGAGAGAGAGAGAGATAGATAGATAGATAGATAGATAGATGGATGGATGGATGGATGGACGGATAGATAGATATAGATAGATAGATAGATAGATAGATAGATAGATAGATAGATAGATAGATAGATAGATAGATAGATAGATAGAGAGAGAGAGAGAGAGACAAATAGATAAATAGACAGACAGACAGATAGATAGATAGATAGATAGATAGATAGATAGATAGATAGATAGATAGATAGATAGATAGACAGATAGATAGATAGATAGACAGACAGATAGACAGACAAACAGACAGACAAACAGACAGATAGATAGACATTGATAGGTACATAGATAGATAGATAGATAAAATAGATAGATAGATATAGATAGATAGATAGATCGATAGATAGATAGACAGATAAATAGATAGATAGATAGATAGACAGACAGATAGATAAAGAGATAGATAGATTACACACACACACACACACACACACACACACACACACACACACACACACACACACACACACACACACACACACACACACACACACACACAACATGCACACAGAGGTCACGCGGCTGGCTGGCCCTGCCTTTACTGGATGAAAAATCATCACACAATGAACACACTACCATTCTGATTACCAGAGAGTCAAGAGAGGCTAAAATGTTTGCTTGGCAATCTTGCAAACCAGCAAACACTGACATGAACTACAGGATCTTTAACATGAATAGTTGATGTGCTGTGAGTGCATGCACATAAGGGAGGTTTAGGCATTTACAGGTCTGAACATATGTTGACCTGGGAGATCAGACAAATCTCCCATTCACTCATGAGACAGAATCAAACCTGAACCTTAACACTGGAAATCCCTTGTCTTATTAGCCGCTTGGCTATCACACATGTGTTCAACCTTTAGAAAAACCATCTCTGCTATCAATAAGTAGTCCTTAAGTGTTACTACATTTTCACACTTTATGCTTTGTGAGTTTCAGTTTCAGTTTTCTTTAACCCTTTGACTCCTGCACCCTATCCACCACCTGCAAAAACTTAACCCTTTGACTCCCTCACCCTATCCACCAGCTTCCCACTGGGCACTAGTGGATAGGGTGAGGGAGTCAAAAGAGTTAAATTTTTGCTTTGCTAGCATGAGTGTCCACAGGAAAATACATGCACATAAACTGGTTGCTTAAAATCGAAAGATGGTACGCTTATCGTGGAAAAAGACAAAATATTAGACAGATGGGGAGAGTACATTAAAGACCTCTTTGAAGATGACAGAAACGAAGAACACATTATAAGAAAGAACGTTGAAAGACCACCCATAATGAAAGATGAAGTTAGAGCAGCACTGAAAAAGATGAAACCAGAAAAAGCCCCAGGACCAGACAACATTACTACAGAGATGATTGAAGCCCTGGAGGAATTTGGTATTGAAAAAATAACAGACCTCCTAACTGAAATTTATGACACTGGAAGAATCCCCAAAGATATGTCAAAATCAATTTTCATTACACTTCCAAAGAAGACAGGAGCTATAGAGATCACACAATCAGTTTGATAAGTCATGTAACAAAAATCCTGTTAAGAATAATCATGATGAGGACAAGGAACAGAATCAAAAGAGAAATAGCAGAAGAACAGTGTGGATTTGTCGAAGGGAAAGGAACTATTCATGCCATAAACATCCTAAGAACTATCACTGAGAGGTCAATCGAGATGAATAAGGATTTACATTTATGCTTTGTTGATTATACCAAGGCTTTCGATTGGGTAAGACATGAAGAATTGATCTACCAACTAGAAAGACTCAATATTGATGGAAAAGATCTACGAATAATCAGAAATATGTAATGGTAACAAACAGCTGCAATGAGAATAGAAAATGATATAAGCTCTTTCCAAAACATCAAAAGAGGAGTCAGACAGGGTTGTGTTTTGTCACCAGATCTGTTTTCATTATATAGCGAAAACATCATGAGAAACCTAGAAGAAGACCCTGGATTAAAGGTTGGAGGGAAAATGATAAACAACATTCGGTATACAGATGACACCATGCTAATTGCAGAAAATGAAAAAGACCTACAAAACCGTGTGAATATACTAGAAATAGAAAGCAAAGGTAAGGGCTTGGAACCAAACAGCAGGAAGACTGAAGTCATGGTAATCAGTAAAAAACATGAAATCCCCTCATGCAAAATAACAGTAAACGGCACAACCTTGAGACAGGTTGATAAGTTTAAATACCTGGGAACGATCATTTCACCAGATGGCAGATGCACATCAGAAATAGCCAGCAGAATCGGCCAAGCCAAAACAGCATTCAAGAAGACAAAAAACATTCTTACCAACAAATGCCTATCAATTAACATCAGGAAGAGAGTTCTTGAATGTTATATAGAACCAATACTGTTATACAGTTGTGAGGCATGGACAGTCAACAAACAAAGCCAGAACAAGATTGAGGCAACCTAGTTGTGGTTTCTAAGAAGAGTGCTGAGAGTTTCATGGACAGCAAAGAAAACAAATGAGACAGTCTTGATGGCGGCAGACACAAGAAGATCATTCACAAGGAAGATTAGGAAAAGACAAGCAACATTTATAGGCCATTTTATGAGGAAAGGGGAACTGGAGCACCTGGTCACAACAGGAAAGGTGGAGGGAAAGAAAACACCAGGTATACCCAGGGAGAAGATATTGGACGGACTTGCAGATTGGCTGAAGACAATGAGGGTGGAAGAGGTGCTTGAGGTAACAAGAGATAGAAACAGATGGAAGGCCATGATTGCCAACGCCATGTGGCAAGGCACCTGATGATGATGATGATGATGATGATGATGATCATGGTTCACTATGCTGGATGCTGGTGGACAGAGTGTGGGAGTCAAAGGGTTAAATATAACTACAGTTTCACACTTCTTGCTTTGTGAGTTTCAGTTTCAGTTTCAGTTTCAGCTCTCTTGAAATGGCACTACCAGTACCACACTCAGAAATTTCCACATGTGCTAACAACACAGATACCATGTGATAAAAACAAATCCAACTCAATGATTGTCCACTGGGAAAGTCAGGCAGACAGAAATCAATAATATTACCCTACCTTCCCTCCTTTTTCCCCATTCATCTCTTGTCCTCCCCCACCCCCATGTGCATTTGTTTTGTACCTTTCTTTTTGTTATTGTGAGTGAATGTTTGAGTGAATGATTCAAGTTCATATTGCTTATTGCCCAGCCGACTACTAGAGCCATATCAGGGCTAACACCACGTCAAAAAGACAACCTGGTTAAGATAAAAGACAACAGTTAAAAACCATGCTCACTGTTAACCTTGCAAATCAAATGAGTGAACAATGAAAGTGTGAGCTTTGCTTTGATTTATAAATATATCATGACTTAGCGCCTTACCAGTAATATCATTATCATAAATATTAATACTTCTGCACAACATCTGCATGCCATATTGAAAAAAATGTCAATGTAACTGTACACTTTTCTAAAGTACTGTAACAAAAGACTCTGAATGCAAGATGGACAGAATGCTTTTAAACTTGATACATAAGACATAGGGTCATTTTCAGAACTAAAAATAAATGGAATCAACCTTTTTATGCTATCTAGAATACATTCCAAGACAGCTGTCAAACACCAGTCTTGCCGCATGTCTCTATGTGCTGTTGAATTAATTTAGTTATTTAATCAGTTCAGTCTTCAAGGTAAAGTCCTGTCTTCATCCTTGACCCAAAAACTTTGTTATGTGAGTACAACTAGTATTCATGTACAAAGAAGAACAGGAACACAATGACAATTGCAAGTGGATTATGGGTTGGGGCTGAAGAACAGGCACATAATGTTAATTGCAAGTGGATTATGGGTTGGGGCTGAAGAACAGGTACACAACTGCAACATGTGAAAGAAAGCCTCTGTTACATTCAGTAACTTTTGACACATTTTCCCTCGTTTCCCTTTGCAGTCATATAATTTAAAGCATGTATAACATAGACACACAATACAGGGGTGCACACACACCTACCCTCTCTCTGCACGTGCACACACACACACACACACACACACACACACACACACACACACACACACACACAGTGACACACACACACACACAACACACACACACACACACACACACAAACACACTTAAACAGAATGACAGAAGCAACAATAAAACTGAAAAAAAAAAATTAAAAAGACAGTAAGTAGGCCTACAAAACAATTAACTGTTGATGTGGCTCATTCTCAGATGATATGGACTGTATGTTATGAAGTTATGTCCTGATGAATGCAAAATGATAGGCTTGGTGCCTGTCAAGGTATGTTGCCATATGTGGGTAGATGGAGCTGATGATTCCTTAGCTCAGTTTAAAAAATAAAGTATGAATAATAGCTGTGATTTCATGAGCTTCATGGACAGCAAAGAAAACAAACAAGACCGTCTTGAAGGAGGCAGACACAAGAAGAACATTAATAAAGATTAGGAAAAGACAAGCAACATTTATAGGATATTTTATGAGGAAAGAGAAATTAGAGCACCTGGTCATAACAGCAAAGCTGGAGGGAAAGAGAATTCCAGGTAGACCCAGGCAGAAAATATTGGATGGACTTGCAGGGCGGCTGAAGACAGAGAGGGTGAGAGATGTCCTTGCAGCAACAAGGGATATATTCATATGGAGGGCCATGATCACCAACTCCACGTGGCAAAACTCATGATGATGATGATGAGCTGCGATTTCTTCCTTTTTAAATTTGCTAAAGCATGGGTACATTTTGGAATCTGTCAAGTGCTAAGGATGTCTTATTATCCCACCCCATTTTCGGGCTTGCCTCAGTAAGAAATGTCATAGATTTTCCTTATTTTTGATTAGTTTTTATCCCCCTCCCCCCCCCCCCCAACTCTTTCATGAGGTGGATGACTATGTAAAGGTGTAGGAGTCCCACACCTAGTAAAAATCCAACTGTTGCCCTCAGTGCACACACACACATACACACACACATTTAATTGTGTATATAACTGCAGCCCAAATGTGCATGCATGTGTATCACTACATAGTTATAGTATATATGCCTGTGCATGTGCATGTCATCATGTGTCCGTCTGTCACTGTGTTCTCCAACAAGCAATAATGGCCATGATGGTGATGGCAGCCCAATGTATTCAAGTACAGTTTAATTAATTTGCAATTGTGCAAGTGTGTGCATGAGTACATTAACATTGTGTACTGTCCATCTCGGTAGCACGGGCATTATCAGATTATGATTAACGTGCACATGATTGTGGGCAGAAAGCATATCGAGTTTTCGCTGAGCTAGATTTCTGACCTTACATCTACTGGTCAAGGTCCTCCATCGAGATAACTGCTTATAACATTGTTATGATATACGGCACTAACACTAGTATTAGTAGTAACAGGGAGTGTACAGTCAGTGAACCATAAATTTTGAACTTTGTACTTCCACTCACTGACTCAGTGTTCAATTTTCATATACATAATCACCCAATTAGGTCGTACAAATCAATGCGTTTGTAATACTTCAGCAAGATCAAACAAAAGCAGAGAGCGTGTGTAATTCGCTCACCACTAGGAGTAAGTGGGTGTAATCACTGGAAACACAAGTAGATTGTTACGTAGGGTCGCTTCTTCTGCAGAGTCCGAGTAGGGGACATTAATCTAAGCATTAATAAAACAGCGTTTTACATAGTAGTTTCCCTTCGGTTATTTCCCCCACTGTCTCAGTCTTCTCTCGTTCTTTCGTTTATCAACAGGGTCAGTCGACATCTGTCGATGAATGTGGCCGGTTCTGTTGTTATTGTCATTGTTTTGCTCGTCCGTTTAGCAAATATAACATTTCCACTCCATTCTCATTTCGAGTATCTTCCCCACGACATGGCTGTTTAATATAACTCCCTTCACAAGATTCCACTGATAAATTTGGTATAAAAAGCTCTAGCTCCTGGTCAAAAGATCTGTCCTTCAAACGTAGGGGGCTGGACAGCCCTTCACTCAATCTGTCTGTTGCCTTGTTGCCTCTTGTCATACAATTTTTTTTAAGGATATCGCATTCATGGAAGTTATCATTGTGCTCACCTTTTTTTTTCTTTTTTTTTTTTTTTTTTTTTGGTGGTCCCATTTCCTACGCCACCATAATGACCACAGAAGCTGGCTCAAGTTGTTTTTGTTGTTGTTGTTGCTGTTGTTTTTTACAATGCGATGATGATGATGTCGATGAGGATGATAATCATGATGTTATGGAGTTCCATTTAGGGTTGAGACTGCATGACAGTGCCATACTCTACGCTTACTATCATAACATATCCTGGCATCAACCAGGCCCGAGAGATACAGACACCTGCGGTGCTGGTAAGAAGATTTGAGCAACACCCTCAATGGCGCATCCATGAAGTGGATGGGACTCGACTGTGTGGTCGCAGTCATCCCAATGAGCCCATAGCACGCCCAACTTTGGGTAGGAGTTGGTTAGAATCGAAAAAAATCCCACAATGATATTTTTTTGCAGTGACTGAAGGGGATTCGAACCATTACAGTCAACAGTCTGTTGCGTTAACCACTACAACACGGCGACTGGTCGTCATACAACGTCTTATCTTAATGTATGTCACAGCCTAACATGACTGTCATTGAAATGGGTACTGTGCTTGGTGTATTAGTAAGTAAGAGTACTGATCCGTGGAGGTGCTATGACTACATTTTCTTTTACATAATTCCATTTTTTTTGGTACGTTTGTTTGTTTCTTTCTTTTTTGTTTTGTTTTTGTTTTTTGTTGTTGCTTTTTTGTGTTTGTTTGTTGTTGTTTTTGGGGGGTTGGGTTGTTCTTTTGTTTTCGGGGGGGGGGGGGGGGGGTTTGTTTTGTTTTGTTTTTTTGTTTTTGTTTTTTACTATGACTGTAAATGTTCTATTAATGTTATTAACAGTTTGGTAATGAAGGTTTTCATTGTACTATTGTAAAATACCTTCGGTTGTATCTTCCTTTCGTTCCTATCCACCGCTGTGAAGAAAGTGTGAGCAGGAATGTCTGGCACTAGCCCGTTAAGCATTTGTTGTGTATATATTAACTAGCTGTATGTGGAGTCTTCAATCTTGTAATTTAGGCAATGGGAAATTTGGGAACATTTTGGTTGTGCAGCCACTGTCTCTGGAGGTATAGTCACCAGATACAAATTGGGCTGCCAAATGTTGGACTTTTTCAAGGTGATTAATATCTTGCTTTTAGTGGGGTTCCCATACTTTGGTTTCATATTTGAGGACTGATCAAGTGACTGTATTTGAAGGTTCTTCTGTGACGTCATTTGCAATTTGTATGCTATGATATGGATTTATGGAAGCTTATTGAAGAATGCAGTTGTTTATTACAATATCGTCGTAATTTGTCATCGCAGTAAACTGCATCCTTGGTTATCGTTTCTCATTCGTGGGACAAAGGGTTTTTTTTTCTTTCTTTCTTTTTTTTTTCTTCCTTTTCTTTTTCTTTTTTTTTTTTTTTCTTTTTTTTTTAGGGTGAACTTCTTGAAGGATTAAGAGGTCTTGGTAGTTTTCTAGTTCTGAAAGTAAGAGATATTATCTGCAAATAGGTGGACCTGGGATTATATTGTTGTTGTGTTTGTTTGTTGTTGTTTTTTTGTTTTTGTTTGTTGTTGTTGGTTGTTTTTTTTTTTGGGGGGGGGGGGGTTGTTTGTTTGGTTGTTTTTTGTTGTTGTTTTTTTTAAGTCATTTATTTAGTATAGGGAAAGAAGGGGACCTAGAAATGTACCTTGGAGTACATCAGAGTTGACATGTAGACTATCGCGCTACTTTTTATGAGTTTTGGCTTTCAAGTCCTATTCTCATTTTCTTTTGGTAGGGCAAATTCTCATCCTTATCAGGGTAGAACCTATTATTCCATTTTTACAGCTTTTGGAGTAGTTTTAAAAAGCTAAAAAAAAAAAAAAAGGTATGGAATAACATGATTTCAGCAAGAACATGGCAAAACTATTTTTCAAGGAAAAGCAGTGGCAAAAAGGAAGAAAGGCAGACCTCCAATCTCATCCATCAAGAACATAATCAACATCAGTGGCCTAAATATTCAAGAAATTGTCCACAAAAGTCAAGACAGAGCGGCTTAGAGGGAGGTAGTGGTGTCAAAAATACAGCAGCCAACATTAAACCCGGTGACGCCGACAGGTGAGGGGAGTAGTTTTATATGCAAGATGGTGTCAAATGTTTTGCAGAAGTCTAAAATCACAATGTCAACTTGTTTGCCCTCGTCTTGGATTTTAGAAATTCTTACATAGCTGGTAGTGGATGAGTTTCACGATAGTAGCCTCTTCTGAAACCATGATTTGATGTTGTTGGTATGTAATGGCATGCAGGGCATTTTTAGGTGTGGCTTTGCCAAGCGCCACCCCATCCCGCCCTGACATAAGCCATTGCCAGTTAGTCTAGGACTGCTTATTCATCTAGACAGGCCTGGCTTATTTCACAGCTAACCTCAATATCTGAAGGCCATCCATGACCTCTATCCTGCTAGGTTTGCATGAAATAGGAAACATGAAAGATAAAACATGAAAGATAAAACATGAAAGATAAAACATGAAAGATAAAACATGAAAGACAAAACGAGGGACCTAAAAGAGGTAGAAAGAAACTCTAGGGAGAGCTAGACAACAGAAGGTCTTCAGAGAAGTAACCCCCTTTAGACAAGTGTTTCGGCCCTGAATTCCTTACACTCTCGGGGGGCCGGGCCACATCCAGGTCATGACTCCTGGATGCCCTTCTGCTGTTGTCTATTTTTTTTTTTTTTTTTTTCCCACGCCGGGAATCGAACCTGGGCGATTCTGCGCTTCAGAACTGCGGTACGCGGTTTTACCAATGTGCTAACGGGGCACACATCATCTGTAGGGAATTTAATCCTTATGAAGTTCACTTTTTTGGTTCCTCCTTGCCCAGATCCAGCTTGAGCTCCTTTCTGCTGCCTCTGCCATCGCTTTAAGGGCTCTAGTCCTCTTCTTCCCAGAAATGGCGAGTTGTTTCATGAGATCATAAGCGGAGGTGCCCACAAACCCTCTTGCCCCGACCTCTATGGCGAAGATTTTGACCCGCAGACCTGCTTTCTTCAGGGTGCTGGCAAGACCGGCGTATTTTTCGGTCTTGTAGATATGTGCTTCTTCCATTCTGCTTTCGTATGGCACAGTGAGTTCTATCAGAATCACTTGTTTCGAGGAGTCAGAGTGGAGAGCGATGTCTGGTCTCATGCCTGTCTTGCTGATGACATCTGGGTAATTTCTCCACTCTGGGAGGTCTGCTGTACACTCCCAGTCGACTGCTCCATCCAGAAGACCCTTTGGCAATGTGCTGGTTGTCATAGCCCTTTCGGGCCAGACCTGTTTCCCTCCTGCTTTGTAGAACGTTGTCATAGCAATTGGTGCGTTTGGGGTCATGGTTTTTTCGCTAACCACATCTGTGATCACTTTCAGAACTTGGTTGTGCCTCCATGTATACCTTCCTTGGGCTAGCGCTACTTTGCAAGAGCTTAGGACATGTTCCACTGTTTGTTTCTTCTGACAGAGCGGACATGCTGGGTCGTCTGCTTTCCCCCATTTCACTAAGTTTGCATTCGAGGGGAGCAGGTCATATACAGATCTGAGGAGGAAGCTTATCCTTAGAGGAGCCATGTGCCACATATCGTTCCAGCTGAGACTTCTTTGGAGTGCACTGTCCCATGTTGTCCATTGCCCCTGTTGACCTTGCTGGACTGCCTTCTGCACTCTTTTGACATCTTCTTCTTCCTTCAACTCCTGTATGATCATGTCTCTTTTTTCCTTCCCTTTGGCTTTGGACCACCACTGCATTTTTGTTGCTCCCAGTCCCTGTCTGTTGGTTTGCGTGTGTCCAATTATTTCTTTGACGCTGAGGTTTCTCTTGGCATTGTTTACACCTCTTGGACTTTCCACTTTCTGCCAGTTCTCAGCTTTGGATGAACTGCTCTCACGATATTGTCCTCCGATTCCTCCAGCATGCTCAACAGTCTTGCTTTTCCAACTTTGTATTCCTCCACTATGGATTTCAGAGGTAGCTTCAGCATTGCTTGACGACAGTAGAATGCAACATCAGTGAGACCAGGTGGGACACCGAGCCATTTTCTTGTGTATTTGTTGATTTTGGCTTCCATTGCTTCGACTGTGCTGGTGCAAATGTCATAGATTAGCAGTGGCCACAGCAGCTTTGGTATCAGCATGAACTGTAGACACCAGACTTTGTATTTGCCTGGCAGTCCGCAGTTATCTATTTTCTTCAGGCCTTCTTCTGCTGTTTGCTTGGTTTCACATCCCCTTTGTGTGTCTTTCAGGGAGTCATCATACCATCTTCCGAGACTTTTTACTGGCTCTTCTGTGACAGTGGGGATGGCTTGGTTGGCTACCATGAATTTGACTGAATCTGCCACTTTTCCTTTTCGCAGTGAGAGACTTCGGGATTTCTTAGGTTTGAACCTCATTCTTGAAGAGGCCACCAGCTCATCCAGCTGCTTTAAGATTTGGTGTGTCTCTTCCTCATCCGTGGACAAGACTGTTGTGTCATCCATGAAAGCTTTCAGAGGAGGCATCTGGTATCCATCTCCCAGATTCACTGGACCTGAGCTCTTCATTGCAGCTTTCAAGATGACTTCCATTGCCAACACGAACAGTATGGGAGAGATTGCACAGCCCATTGCAATGCCCACCTCTAGGTCTATCCAGTCCGTGGTGTATTCTTTGGTAGAGAACCGCATTGAGAACCCTTGGAAATACTTCCTCAGCATTGTTCGGATGTTTTCTGGGATGTGATACATTTCAAGAGCCAGCTGGATCATATCGTGTGGAACTGATCCATATGCATTCGCCAGATCAAGCCAAACTACGTCAATGTCTCTCTTCTCTGTTCTTGCTTTTTGGATGGCATCCCAAATCAACGTGGCATGTTCCAAGCATCCAGGCATTCCTGGTATGCTCCCTTTTGGACTGACATATCCAGATACTTGTTTTCAGTCAGGTATTTTGTCAATCTTGCTGCCATAACAGAGAAGAAGATTTTCCCCTCGACGTTCAGAAGTGATATTGGCCTGAACTGATTGATGCTGCTGGAGTTCTGCTCCTTCGGAATGTACACTCCTTCAGCTCTCATCCATTGGTCGCTGATCTTCTGGTTCCTCCATGCTGATCGAATCATCTTGTGGAGCCACTCGAGCACTTTTGGGCATTTCTTGTAGAGCAGGTATGGTATTCCGTTTGGTCCAGGTGCTGACTTGGCTCTGGCTTTCTTTACTACGTTCTTCACTTCATCCAGTGTTGGTGGTTTGTTATTGAATTTTCCTTCTGGCGCTGCAGGCCAAACCAGATTTTGGATTTCAAGTGGTGCCTCGCGCTGAGAATCGGAATATGTTTCCCTGAGATGCTGCTCTAGGGTTTCCTTGCCCACTGTGAGAGTCCCTGATTTGGGTTGTTCAAACAGCTTTCTTGCAAAGTCAAAGGGATCTTTGAAGAAACGATCTTGAGTCTTCTTCTTTTTGCTCTTTCTTCGCCTTGCTGATTCCACTTTGCTGAGAGCATTGTGTTTGGCCTTCAGATCTTTCCAGAGTTCCAGGAGCCCTTGCTTCTCGAATTCTGAGGCAGTTTTCATTCGCTTTTTAAGCTTCCTTTTCTCCCTCCGGATGCTCTCCATCTGTTGCTGTCTTCTGGATTTCTGGGGAGGCGTTTTTGTCTTTGGCTGCTTCACTCCATAAGTGTCCCTGCAGATAGAGTATATGATGTCTCCGTATGTGTCAAGTTTGTGTTCCAGCGTACTGTTCCCTATTAGCGCATTCAGCTTAAGGACAAGTTCCTCATCTAATTTCTCCCATTGTTCTTTTGCACCGGCAGGCGGCAAATTGAGTTTTCCACGTTTGGCGTTAAGAGCTTGTGCAAAATCCGCATCAGAACCGTCAGCGTGGATGTCCTTGGCACTATGGTTTAATTCCTGGCCTTGGTCATCCAACGTCTCACCTGCTATCGCAGTGCGCTGCTGCTGGTTCGTATGTGTCTTCAAACAGCCCATTTTTGTCCTGTGGATCTTCATGCCGCGTTTGGTGAGTAAAGCAGAAACAAAGAAACAGTAAAGAGTAAAGCAGAAACAAAGAAACATTGAAAGAGACAAGTTTCTGCACAGAATTTCTGCCAGAAGATGGTGTTACTGTTCATAGCAAAGAAAACCCTACCCAGAAACTGGTGTATTGGGTGAGCGGTGTGTGAAAGGGTTAATTGTCCGGCATTATGTTAACTTGGATAGGATGAATGGTATGTGAAAGGGCTAATTGTCCGGCATTATGTTAACTTGGATAGGATGAATGGTATGTGAAAGGGCTAATTGTCCGGCATTATGTTAACTTGGATAGGGTGAGCGGTGTGTGAAAGGGTTAATTGTCCGGCATTATGTTAACTTGGATAGGGTGAGCGGTGTGTGAAAGGATTAATTGTCCGGCATTATGTTAACTTGGATAGGGTGAAAGGTGTGTGAAAGGGTTAATTGTCTGGCATTGTGTTTACTTGCATTTTGCTCTTAGTAGTCAAGGAAACATTGACGGAGTGATTATTGGGTATTGTTAGGGTATACCTTACCTGTGCTAGCGGAAAGAGCACTTAATCAAGTTGCGGATTCTGCCGGTGGAAGTTTCTGTAAGAGTATTGTTACTGTAATTTTTGTTTAAAGCCCAACCGACTGCGTAGAGCCATTTCAGGGCTGTGACTGTTTCAAAACATACGCAATACTTCAAGAGGGGGTCGGGGGGTCGGGGGAGGAAAAGAAAATTAAGAACACATATCAATGCACTCGTGCACGTAATCTATGGAGATACCCCTGGTGTTGACCACTCCATCCAGTTTATCGCACAAGGGATTTAAGAGAGTGACAGAAAAGAGGAAATTTCTACCACAGAATTTCCAGAAGGTGGGGATACTATTTTACTGAAAAAAAAAAAAAAGGGCATCCCCATGGGAGGACCCATAAAAGTAGCAAGGGGTTGTTTTCGGTGGAAATCACTACCATGCAAATATATGTCAATGAAAAGGTGATTACAATGAAAGGTAAAATGCAAGAAGAAATTGTATCATCTTTCTGTATTATACAGCAAAATACCCGTAACATATGTAGAAATTTATTAACCCTTTGACTCCCGCACCCTCTCCCCACCCTCCTGCATTGTCAACCATGCTAGCAAAACAAAAATACAACCCTTTGACACCCTCATCCTATCCACCAGATTCCTGCAAGAAGAGGGTGGATAGAATGAGTGAGTCAAAGAGTTAAGTTTTTGCAGTTGGTAGATAGGGTGCAGGAGTCAAAGGGTTAAGACCTTGCCAGTGCATGTGGTGTAGATGGCAAGGTATCATGGTACTTGCCATGTTGTGGTGCACATGAAATTTAAAAACGAAACAAAACAAAAAGGTTTTGAAACTGAAACTGTGAAGGATCGATCTTGTATTTTATTTAAAATCAGAGATGGAAAATTGTTTCAGTGACTGAATTGTTTTCACACAGGTTCACTTTGTGATTTTGTAACCTCTCTACAACTTTGTGGTGGTCAATGCTGGTAATTGTTTCACATCTATTCAAGGTCTCTTCAAAGTTACAATTTTCTGTATTAAGGCTTAGGATTTTATAATTTGCCCTCTTCCTCTTCTGTTCCTTCTAATCCCAAAACAAATGTGGTCATTGGAAGGGAGGACAGATTCATAGGGCGCAGCCCTGGAAAAGGCCGACTTCAAATTCAGCGGCGGGGCGACCATCCCCAACCCAGGCGGGTCACAGGTGGCGGATAGTGAAGCCCTTCAGATATGGAGGGTGGCTGTGAATAAGCTAGCCTGCTAGCAAATAAGCAGTCCCGGACCAAACTGGCGGTGTTCCTATCAGGACGGGGTGGGGTAGCAGATGGCGCTGCTATCCTTAAAAAATGCCCCAGGTGTCCTATGACGGGTTCATCAGCGGGTAAGGGCCGCTATAAGCCCTAGCTACGGGGTGGGATCCTCGGAGAAACAATCCCCCCTGTGCTCACAGGGCAGGACGTATGGGCCAGGAGCTAAGGGCGGGGCAACCCCTACAGAAAACCTAGAAGGCTGAAGACAGAGGTACTGGGCCAGCGTGCGCCTTCTAACAAACCACGGTACCATGCATTTTTTCGTATAATGGCTACTGTTTCATCAAGTTCGAAGGAGAATGGCGCTCGCCCATTGAGGTCCCTCCAGGGTGGTGCAGCGTCGGGCTCCGCGCCTCATCGGGGTCCACCCTCAGCGACTGGAGGTCCCTCCCATCCGCCTTGCTGCGCTAGGGGGCGAGGGAGGAGAGTGACTGGTCGCACTAGAGACAGGACGTGTGGCCGACAGACACTCCGCTGACAACCAAACTCCATGGCTGCAGACAGGAGCTGGAAAAGACGGCTGCATTCATTGCCCAGACTCAGATGATTGTGTAGCAGCGTACGCCAAGAAGAAGAAGAAGAAGAATGGGGCGCAGCAACAGACAAGCTCTTCCGTCTGTAAGGGGAGCATATGATGAGATTTTCCGTCTCTGCCTAAAGGGAGGAACAAGAAGTTCAGGCATACTGAAACTTGTCTAGTCTTTGCCACCCAACTCTGCCTCTTTTGATTTCAGCTATAGCTTCCTCCAGACTACCCTGAAGGACACCCTTGGTGTGTCATGACAGAAAATGTGACCAAACCCTACAGGCTTGAGTTATCTCACAGTTGCTAGAAGCAATGTGTTGATCTTGTGCCTTCTATGTTCATCGGTTCATCTTTTTGTAATTTGTCATGCAGGCATAAAATAATGACGTTTCAATCTTTTTCTATCCTTGCACAGGATCCACAAGGACAATAACTATGCTATTATTTTGATGGGTGAGGTGAAATATGGAAAATCAGCCAAATAAATCCAACAAACAAACAGCATATTCAGATAATGGTCAAACCAAATTAACAACAGTCATCCTTTTCCATTTATTTGTTGAAATGTTGAAAACGAAAAGCAAGCACAGCAAAACTTGTAATTATTGACAAGATTCAAGATAAATTCAGACTCCAATGAATGAATAGCCAAAATAGGCCTGTTCACTGCCCATCTTAATGTTTCTGTCATTCTATTGGTGTAAAATTAGGGTTTCATAGGTCTGTTCTCACCCCCCCCCCCCCCATCAAGATCTTGCCAATGCACGAGGTTTTGTACACGCTCAGGGAGACTGGCAGAATTGGTTGGATTGTATATGGAATTGTCTAAGTGTGATGAATACTTTTTGAACAAACTCCAAACTCCAAAATAGCAATGTCGCAAGAAACTAGAGGGACAGCTGAACAACAAAAGGTCCTGAGAGGAGAATCCTCCCTCAAGCAAATATTTCGACCCCTAACTCCTTTCATTCTGAGAGGGCTGAGCCACATCCAGGTCATGACTCCTGGATGTTTTTTTTTTGCTGTCAGCATTTTTTTTCCAGCTGGGTTTGAACTCACACTTTGAAGTGGCTGGATGCCTGAAGGCCAAGTGACCTTTGTGATGGATGTCTTAATTACTTAGGGAATCAGACCTGATGACTGCAGGGATATTATAATTACTTAGGGAATCAGACCTGATGACTGCAGAGCTGCTGGCTGCTGTGTAAGCTGGTGGCTGGGTGGGCTGTTCAGTAGAGAGGTGAAGGCTCAGAATAAAGCAAAGGAGAGCTCCTTTATTCTCTCTTGGACACACTTCTGCTGTTGCCATTTTTTTCTACGTGGGTTTGAACCCACGCTTCTAAAGTGATTGGATGTCTCAAGGCAAGGTCACCTTTATGACAGATGTCTTAACCACTTGGGCCTAACTATCGGACATCTGCTGTATGGAAGAAAATGTTAGGCATAATCAAGCTCACTTTTGTTCCTCATGAACCAGAAGAAAAAAACAAAAAACAAAACAAAACAAAACAAAAAACAAAAACAAACAAACAAACAAACAAACAAACAAAACACGAAAAAAGAATCAGAACTAGTCAGTTTAGTCCTTTTCTCACACTGGATGAAGCAGCAGGGAAGTTTAAGCCTTTTTCTCCTAATTTTTGTATTTGGTGTTTGTTCGTTTGTGATCTTACGCTTGACAAAGGCCAGCTGGCCGACAATTTGTGCCTGTCTTGTCTAGTTGTATTAAATATGCATTCTGATTCATTTTTCGTGTTTGTTTTTTCCCCCCTGGTTTCTGTTTGCTTGAACGCGGGCAGTCACACTTGTTTTGGATTTTGTTTCTCATGTCGCGTGAGCTCCGGACATGTTCCATTGTTTGTTTGCCCTGGCAGAGTGGGCATGCAGCAGCATTTAATTTCCCCCACGTCACATAATTTTGAAATGAGGGCAGAAGGTCTTATACAGACCTGAGAACGAAACTGATCCTGTGAGGGGTCATGTGTCATGTTTTAAATTAAATTAATCAAGCAGACTTCACAGGAGCACGCAATCATTACGTTTATACTCGTGTCGTGACGTCAATGGGCAACAAAAGACCGCTATAGGCCTGCCAGTTTTGCCCATGTATGACCTGATCTGAACTGAAGCCTTGAAACACACACACACACAAACACACATACACGCTTCCTCTAACTGACACAACGTTACAACATGTTATAAACTTTAGGCCCTAAACAGTAAACTCTTGACAGAAAAAGAACAGATCGGCGGAATGTCACTATTATAATGTTGAATTAAATCCACGCATATGATCTTAAATGTTGAATTAGGCCTATTGATTATCCGTTCCAAACTGCGAGTTCAAACATAGGTTAAATATTTTTTCGAAATTGTTGCTTGCTTTGCAAGACACCCGGACAGTACACAAAGTATCTACTTGTTGAACAAGCGCCGTTCGCAGTTTGGGACATGTTTACTGTTGGCATGGAGACAGCGTACAAACACCCAAACAGGAATCTTACTCTGTCGTGCCTTCCAGCCAATCCATTCAGCGCAACAAAATAATGAGTATAAAGGTGGATCGGGGCAGAGATTCGGTGAGTGTTTTGAAGGCTTTCAACGTAAAGAAGCTAAAATCCACATTTAATGTTTAGTGACGATGTTTTCAGTTTTGCACGACGCAATACTTAGAAACGCCGAACAAACCTCACGAGATCAAGATTGAATGTCACAAGAGCAGCAGAAATTTGTGGTGTTATTCTTAACGCTGAGTCATTCAGTCCCAATGTTACATATTTTATACAAAGTTCCCATCCCCTCTTACGGTCTCATGCACAGATTAAAACTTGCCTCACATACACACAAAGTGCGTCACAGCCTCCGGTCCATCCAGCTGTCACTATATACATAACCCTATTAAAGGCTGGTGAAGTGAAGGAGAAGAGAGGAATTCATCCCTAAATAGCTGACCCTGGAGTTACATATTACTCTAGCTCTGTGACAGTCCCCAGATTTTATGGGACATCTCTACTTATTCTTTCTGGCTTTTTTTTTCAATCATATAAACACACAGACACAAACATACAAACACACAGAGACACACAAACAAGGATACAGACAGACAGAAACACACACACACACACACGCACACACGCACACACACACGCACGTACTCGCGCGCGCGCGCGCGCACACACACACACACACACACACACACACACACACACACACACACATACAGTGAAAAGACATTAAATCAAAGAACGAACGAACACACACACACACACACACTTACACACACACACACACACACACACGCACACACCACACACACACACACACACACACACACACACACAACACACACACACACACACACACACACACACACACCACTAGAAGAAGCATCACTAGAGATTAGTTTTTGACATGGCTGATTCTGAATTAGTGATTCTGTCAGAATTGTTAATCCTTTACAACCACATATCATGAACATGAACATGAACATGAACATGACTTTGATATTATCTTACATATATTTGTTTGATCGTTACATTTTGTTTGAGTTCCATTAATTTAAATGTCAAAAATAAATATATTTTTGATTGATAATGGTTACATTCCATGCCAGTTCCACGAATAAAATCATCTGCTGTGTGCATCTTCTGTGCATGATTTTTGGCGATGTTCAAGAGCGCCATAAGTAATTTCTTGTTCATCTTGTCCCTGGTCTCAGAGACACTTTAACAAAAAGATTGACCTTAATTATTGAAAGGAGTGTACTATATACCATTTCAATATTCTCCTTATGTGTCTCTTCTGTGTCTGCCTATCTGTCTGTCTGTCTGTCTCTCTCTGTATGTCTGTCTGTCTCTGTCTGTCTGACTCTGTTTGTCTGTCTGTCTTTGTCTCTGTCTGTCTTTCTGTCTCTTTCTCTCTGTCTCGTATACACACACGCATGCACATTTTACACCAACAAAGCCTTTTTTTTTTTTTTAGAGAGAGAAATTGACTACAAGAAAAAGCATGGTTGTCTCTCTTGCAATGGTGGAAACAGACAAAAAGCAAAAACGTGCAGGCAAAAAATACCCTGTACTTGACAGAATACACTCTCTGGTCTAAAGTATGAAACAAAGCAGAAATCTTTGAGGAAGACAACGGAGAGAGAGAGAGAGAGAGAGAGAGAGAGAGAGAGAGAGAGAGAGAGAGAGAGAGAGAGAGAAGAGAGAGAGAGAGAGAGACAGAGAGAGAGAGAGAGCTACAGAGAGAGAGAGAGAGAGAGAGAGAGAGACGGAGAGACAGAGAGAGACAAAGAGACAGAGAGAGAGAGAGAAAGACAGACAGAGAAAAGAGAGAGACAGAGACAGAGACAGAGAGAGACAGAGACAGTGAGAGAGAGAGACACAGAGGGAGGGAGAGAGGGAGACAGAGAGAGACAGAGAGAGACAGAGAGAGAGAGACGAGAGAGAGATAGACAGACAGAGAGAAGGGGGATGGAGAGGATGCAAAAGAAAAAAGACTGCAGGCGGATGGGGAGCAGCCTAGGTGGTCCTCTAAAAGCGCTCTGTCAGTTGTATTTATGTCCTTCAATGGGGAGGTCATATGTTCCCATAGCAGGTCACGGGTATCGTTTTGTGGAACGCTCCCCAGACCTGCTGTTGGGATAGCAAGAGGAGAGGGGCATCCACACATATGTAAAGTGAGACATCCGAACATAAGGTAGCAGAACTACACAAAATGAGTGCTGCTGGAGTCATCAAGGGGAGAGAAAGATCTGGGAGTATTGGTAGATCAGGAACTCAAATTCAGCTGGCATGTCGAGACACAGGTCAACAAAGCTAATAGAATTCTAGGGCTGATCAGTCGCTCTTACCAGTACCTCGACACTGAGACCATGCGACAGCTGTTCATCGCATTGATACGCCCTCACGTGGAGTTTGCCAACAGTGTGTGGTCACCTAGGTATCAGAAAGATAAGGACATCATCGAGGGCGTTCTCAGGCGAGCAACAAAGTTGGTTCCTGGTTTGGTTGACTATCCCTATGAAGAGCGACTTGCCAGAATGAAAATACCCAGCATGCAGTACCGAAGGGACAGGGCCGACATGATTGAAACCTACAAGTTCACACACGAGTTGTACAACGTGAAGAGTCCTCTTGTCCTGGGAAAACAGTGCTAAGCAGACCCGTGGGCATAGTCTAAAGCTCAAGAAAGGGAGTTGCAATAGTTCGCTGCGCCAGCACTTTTTCTTCTATCGAGTGGTGAATCCCTGGAACGCGCTCCCAGAAAAAGTGGTCAACGCACCATCTCTTGACAGCTTCAAGGCCAGTCTGGATCGCCATTGGGCAGACCGCATGTATCTGATTAGGTAGACTTTCAGACGGTTCCGCCATCAATACCCACACAATAAGTTTTTCAACTGTATGAATGACCAAATTTTTGTGTGTGAAAAAGACCAGACTAAAGGCTGAATAGCCTAAACCAGTCTGCAGCGGTATGGTATGGTATGGTATGGTAAAATGTGGTGACATCACCTAATCGATTTGTTAAGAGTGGCAGTATGGTTAAAACTTTCGCCTGCCAATAACCAAACTCAAGGTTTCAGGGTTCTTTTACCGCTGTGGCCTTGACTTTATCCTCTGTTTGGCTGAAAAATTGAACTGAACGTCTCTTCCTTCGGAAGAGGAAAAACAAGTTGGACCCATGTGCTTCCGGTGTGTGCATACTAAAGATCCCACAGCAGTTGGAAATCATAAAGAGAGGGCTTTCGCCCGGCTGCCCAGGTATAAAAACATTGGTGAGAGAGGTTGATTTCCCAGGTCCCTCCCCTTGAAGGCCATTTAGCCTTCTGCCTTTCTAAAGTCTAGGTTAAAAAAAAAAAGGGTCTTCTTCTTCTTCTTCTTCTGTTGTGTAGCCACAATCAACACTTTGATTATTTTGCCACAGAATAGAATAGGGGGTTCACGAACCGGCTGCCTGACTTAAAAAAAAAAAAAAAAAAAAAAATGCTCCTCACATTCACACACTCCCTGCCCACTAACTGGATCAGAGGGGACGAGAAGTGACGGGCAGGCATCCTAATGATGGCCTCCGGCACCCTCCGCCGCAGCGGCCCTCCTACCAGCACACCCCTACCCACTACCTACCTGACCAAGCACTCTCACATTCATACAGGACAGTTTGTGTTTGTGTTTGTTTGAGCTTACTCCTGAAGTTTCGCAGTAGCGAGACTGTCAAGAGTGTCAGCATTGAGGTGGGAGGTGACTCTGTTTTTGAAGCTGTCGGGGGAGTCTGCCTCTACAATGTGTGCTGGGAGTTCATCCCACTCACGGATGGCTCGGGGGAAGAATGAGAAGAGTCTGTATTGCTGTTTATGGTCTGCAAGGCTGCTGGCCATGTGATCTTCTGTCTCTTACTATGGGTTTTTCTATGACACTTTTGTTGACCTGCACCAGGTTATTGTGGATTTTTTTTATAACATGGTGACCCTTGACGCTTGGCGTCGCTTCTGAAGAGACGGCCACTTGAGTTTTTCAAGCATTTCTGTTACACTGGCACGCCGATGGTAACGGTTCAGGACGAATCTAGCTGCCCTTCGCTGGATGTTTTCCATTTTCTTGATACAACCTATCTTGTGGGGGGGTCCCATACTGAGCTGGAGTACTCTAGCAAAGGTCTAACTGCACTGTGGTGACACACACTCAAAGGGGAGAGCAAACCGAGTTTCACATTGTAATTCCATTGTGACCAAAGAAAGAAATGAATAAATGAATAAAAACATGTATAAAATTATAAAGAAAGAAAGTCCATGTCCAAGTCCACCTATTTTACAATTTTGCATTTATTTACTTCCCTTTATAGCCGCACGGAAGTAAGGAAAGGATCGTCTTGCAGGCTTAGTTTAGACAAGTTATTGGAGGAATCAAGCAGTGTCCTACCTGGAAAGGGTTCCTCTCGAATGTTGACTTTACTTTCCACCTTCAGGTAACGAAGTTCTTTATTGTCAAGACACAAGTTAAAGTAAATTTGACGTTCGTTACACATCGGTCGGATTTGATCGGGATGGAAACGGGGTGAAACTTGCCCAACGCAACGGTCAACACTTCTGGTCAGTCATTCAGTGCTTCAGCTTCAGTTTCCGCTTATCAGCCATGTGGTTTCTGTTCTTGTAACCATTATTGTGCACACAACATGCTATATTTAGGCCAATATAATTTCGGCGTTTAGAATTGAGAGAGAATATATGTCACTAAGTTGTTAGTGTAGTTTTGTTTATATGCTGTGACAGTGAGTCATGCGTGGGACCTCAGTTTATCATCCTGTCCAAAACACGAATGCCCAGACCGTTTATCATTCTGTCCGAAACATTAATGCCCAAACTCTCAAAAGGTTTAATGGAAGAAAAGATGGAAAGTGGTCAAACCTGAGAATTCTCACACACAAAAAGAGTGCTTTAACCACTTGGTCATCACTCTATGTACTTTGTTGTGTTTGCATTTCCTGTCTCCCAGATGCTCACAGAGAACTTCCACTAGTTGTTTGTTAGTATCTGTGTAGTGTATCACATATCACTGATATCAGCCATCATGTTTTCTACCTCCTGTGGTTGCTACTAGTAGTAATACTAATAGTGTAGATCTGTTATTTTCAAAAAGATCGTGTCAGCAACAATATTTCCTGGCTGTAGTGTTGTGTGGAACTCCAAATGCACTTTAAAAAAGTTACTTAGTAACATTATATAAATTATGAAATATGAACTTGGATTTAATGCTTTTGTTTAAAAATTATATAAGTAGTTGTATATTTAAATGTTTTTTTCAGACTTGTTTTTCATTCATTTTTAACTAATTTAAGAACGAACATATCTATTGGCAAAGCATGATTGCAGTTACTGTTGGCTTTGAGTTTATTTGTAAAGTCATAAATCATATATATTATATATATTATATGTATACGTCTTTATTGGTGCATTGTATTAACTGGTGTGTAGGAACTTTGTATTCTTTCTTTAAACAAAATTAACTGTCTTTGTTGTAACTACTAATCAACTTGATAAAGCTGCTTTCATTTCTTCTGTACTAATGCTTTGAACTGATTGATCATTTGATCTTGGTGATGTGCGTTTTATGTGTATACTGTATACATGTATCATTCAAATTATTGAGTAACTTTGTGATTGATTTTGTTTGTAAATTTACTCTTAAATTGATTTATTTATCTCTTAATTATCATCCATTTGAGTTGTATTGATTTATATAGCTCCTTATTATCCTTCATTTGAGTTGTGCTTTCTGGAATGCATGTGAATGTCATTCTGGTTGTGTGATCCACACTATGCAGGCATTTGTTGATGCATAGTCTGCATGCTCCTTTTCACCCGGCAGTTTTTTTTTTTTTTATCAAAATGCTATTGTTAAGAACTTAAGTAGTTGTGTGCATGTATTTTACTTTTTTAGCATTTGTTTGCTTTGTTTATATCTGCTAGAGTGGATGATTCTACAAAATTTTCCAGGGACAACTTTTATTGTTGCTTTGGTTATTTTACTACACTAAGTGCATGATGCTGCTTACAGTAGGTATTCCAAAGTGATTTTCAAATTTGAACTTATCTGTATAAAAATCAGCTGGGAAAATAGAGATTTTCATTCTGAACACATACATACTTTATTTTTTAATGTGGGATAAAAAATAAATTTTTTATGATTTTTTCCTTTCTTTTTGGACTTAGAAAAATTTTGCACATTTTTTTAGGCCACATTCAGACATGCCTTGAACACACATATAAAATCACACAAGTCCAGAAAATCATTTCTGAGGAGGTTTTTACTTGTTAAGTTGATGTGCAAAAAACATATGGACAGAAATGCATATCAATAAAAATACAGACCTATGAAAATGACAAAAAATAGCAAAATTGGACGCCGCCGTTCCAAACAGCTGGGCAAGGGACCCATTTTCATTAATTTCAAACTCCATTATCTTTAAGAAATACAATACAGTGACACTGAAATGAATCATATATGATAAACATATTAAGGAATTTAACCCTAATTTTTTCCAGCTTCATCTGAAAGCTGGTTGAAAAGATATCAGATGTCAAAAATGCGAAATATGCCGATTTGTCACAGTGAAAAAAATGGCGAATTTTACACATATTTGGTGCACCATAACTTTTTTCACTTTAAAGTTACAAAAATGGTTTTGATATCAAATTGCTCAGCATGACAAACTCTTTCAATGTAAAACAACCCCAGACATCTGTATGTTTAAACAAACCATATTTGGGTAAGGATAAAATACTTATTTTGAAAAAAATGTGTATTTTAGCTTTTTGCAAGACTCCGTAACTTCTGTCACATTCATCCTATTGCAAAGTACCATATACCAAAATGATCAGTTTTTTATGATCTGTCAGTATAACAAACAAGACATTAGGTTTCAATCTTTCTGTAAACAAAAATCAGATGACAAAATTATAACAAATGTCAGCTGATAATAGTAACAAATAATGCGTTTTGTTTACATATCGAATCAAACAAGACATGTACATCAACAACATTCATTCAAAGAAGTCATCTTCATAGTTTTTACATGCCAATTTGTTGTTTTTTTTATCTTCATAGTTTTTACATGCCAATTTGTTGTTTTTTTTATCATTAAGCAACAATTAAAACATGTCTTGACCTTTAACTGTTCCTTAACTGTGTGTAGAACATTATCAAAAGCTTCCACATCATTGTCTTGACCTTTCACTGTTGCTTAATTACAGTAGATAACTGTCCTGACCTTCAACTTAAACTGGAAGCACAAAAGATAGAAATCATCTCTTTTTACAAAAAACATGTAATGAAATGTAAAAAAATACTTGTCAGTGTCTATGATCAGTGATTCCCCTTCACAAGTGACAGGAAATTAAAACATGTTAAGATGCAGTTCATCATCATTGCTGTCAAAGTTGTCCAAAAGACTAGGTCTCCGCCCTCTGCCAGTCTTAAGAAATCGCTCCTTCATCCTCATGAAGAGATCATCTGTGAGAAAAATAGTGTAGAGGGAAAGTATTAGTACATCTATCTGTTCTATCCTGTAGCGTAATGTGAAAATCCCATTTGTAGGGACAAACAGGCCTATACATACAGAGCAAGAGGCAAATACTGACCAAAACAAAAACAAATCCAAAAAACAAGAACATAAAACATGCAGGAACACAAGGACTTTTGTACCCCTGCTCAATTAACTTCCCTGCCTGTCAAAGAGAGAAAGGATCAAGAGAGAGAGAGATTGGTGTGGAGCTGTAAGAAGCCTACCAGTATTATTGTCAGCTTTGAAAATAAAATTATAATACCTTACCCTAACTCACAAAGCAGTGGGCAAAGTAAAATGTTCCATACATTTAGGCCTACTCAAATCAGCACAACAAAATTTATCTCATAAACACTATAGGCCTAGTTAGGAAGGTTCATAGTGTCCAACCCATTAACCTGGTAGGCCTACTTTATTTTGTTTAAATATTATTTTTGATGACAATAATAGTAATGATAATAAATAGTAATGAATGATAGTAAACTAATAATGAAATAATGATAATAATAATAATGATAAATAATAATGAATAATGATAGTAAAATAATAACAACAAAAATATAACAATATTAATAATAATAAACTTTTAAAGCTGTTGAACTAGATCTAGGTGATAATAATATTGGGCCTAAAAATAATAGGATTGATAAACATGCAAATTTGATTCAATGGTACCATTCAGGAAGTTTACACAAAGGCAGAAAAGAAAAAGGTGTAACATTGTGAAATTATTGAACGACACTGAACCAGATCGAGTGAAGTCAAGGGAGGTCACTCGGCCGATTCGACTATCGATCGATCAAAGCGTTGGTCACGTGACCACAATAAATCGCTAATCTCTCATTAACATCATTATAAATAAATATAATAAAGGCATGGATTATTAAAAAAATCTTTTGTAAACATTTTCCTTTAATCATATGCCTGATCTCACTCTCTGTAAAATTAACGCACCCCAAACCGTCACCTACCCCTACCTTCTAACATATTCATGATACTGTGGGTGCTGCAGCTGTGCGCTTTCCAAACAATTATATTCTAAAATCAGGAAAGAAAATGTCGAAAAGTAATAGTAAACAAACTGCAAGATATTTCACTTACCCTCTAGATAAGTTGGATCGCTTGATTCGTCGTGGCTGGAGCGGTCGACGTAAACTTCGACGTCCATGTGCTCGCCCGAACGATCTTCGCGCGTGTCCGCCATTGCGCGTCAGACGCTAAGGGAAAGCGAAAATAGGTTGCTTTTTCTCAGTCCTCGCGGAAGACAGCCAGTGGTTGAATCCATATGCAACTAGCAGAAGTTGAAAGTTGAAACCTTGACCTTTTGCACAGTGGAAAATATGGAGAGATTGGTTTTGAGTAAGGTTGCGAAATCATCGACGGAAGTTTTTAACGCACGAAACGACCGACTAAATGGAAACCTATCAGTTCACTTTTTACATCGGATGAAAGCAAGTTTAGTCGTCTTTTTGACTGTGTAAATGGTTTGTTGATATCTGACCCAGCTGATCTCCGCGAGGCGAGTTTTCAAGGTAGGTGTCAAAACCGCGTTCCGATTTCGTCGTTCCAGTTGCAGCAAAATCGCAATTTAGTACCCATCATCAAAAGCATATTTCAAACGGTAAATGTTACACTTATTGATTTATTTTGAGTTTAAACAAAGCTTAAAGGATCACAGATCAACATGATCTATGTTTTTTATTTCTGACACTGCATTTTGTTGAGAACGAGCAAGTTGAAAACCAGTGAAAAATCGCACTTTGCCGTACTTTTCGCCGCCCGCGAAGAGCACTTTGGAATACCTACTTACAGAAGCTTTACTTTATTGTCTCATCTGAAAGACTAGCCTTAGTACTAGCATGCTTACAAGTTACATCATTCAAAGTCCAGTTGGGCAGAGGGAGGAGGAATGAAAGATGTCCATATCCAGACCTTTGACTTCTCCTATGTCAGAGGTGGGCACTTTTTCCATAGGGCCACCATTTCGTGTTTTATTTTCATGTGTGCATGTATTTATTTATTTCAAATGAGATACATTATAATATTAATTTTTCTTTCTATTGTTTTTAGGGTTGGGGCAGATTTATCATGGGTCTTTCATTCTTGGCTTATTTGTTTTCTTATTTTCTTATTTTGTTTAGATAATTTCAAATTTGCTGTTTTGTTTCCTTTCTTTAGAGTCATTGAACTGATTACTTTTAACCTTATTGCTAGTTTTTTGTTTGTTTTTAATGGACCTCTGTTATATTTAGGACATGATGCACCTTGTTGGTTTGTTTTCCTTTTTAGTTTATAGAGAGTGGGGGGTGATTCATATGTCCTTCATTGGTCCTTTCATATCTTTTCCATAATTCTTCTTTTTTTTTTTTGCTTTACTATTTCTGTCATTTGTCTCTTGTCTTTTTTCATCAGTTTGAAAAAAAATTGTTGTTGCTGTTGGTAAGATTCTATTACTAGTAATGGATGCATGTGTATATTATATATATATATATATATATATATATATATATATATATTATATATATATATATTATTATATATATATGTATATATGTATATATATATTTTATATAAATATGTATATGTATATGTATATGTATACGCGTGCGCGCGCGCGTGCGTGTGTGTGTGTGTGTGTGTGTGTGTGTGTGTGTGTGTGTGGTGTGGTGTGTGTATTGTGTGTGTGTGTGTGTGTGTGTGTGTGTGTGTGTGTACTATATATAATATCTATATATTCATTTTGTTTCTTCTAATATCCCCATTTCTCTTCCCTTCACCAGACACCTCAAAACATGAAACTTCTTGATTACTTAGTATCACTATCAGTGCGAAACATAGCAACCATAGAGTCACAGAGCATTGAGGCTTTTTACTTTTCCTGTCATCATGGATTTACAGTGATCAGCTTAATTCATGTGCCTGTACCTACTCATCTTGTAGTGAAAGCCAAGACCGGCAAGAGTGAACTGACCAGAAGAAAATGCTGTCACTGAGAATGAGTCAGCTAGTAAATATGGGTACTCTTCTAAAATTATGGGATGTGGTGAACTGAAGCATACAGGGCACAGGTTTGGGGACACAGAACTCACACTCAGCAGAGAGGGAAACATTGTACTATGTACCAGAAAGCAGAAAATAGAAGCACTAACACACAGGTATCAGGTATCCAAGAAAGAGGATACATCTCTTCCAAAGTGATCCGATCCACCCCTATCCATTTGCGTTGGAAATAGACTGCCTGAACAAGGGTGAGTCTTCAAGCATGCATTGAGGTGGCGTTTTTTTGTTCATCATTCAGTTTAAACTATCTTTAGATGTCAAACTTTGTGCTTTTTACGGTGTGAATCTTTGGGCATGAATTGGGGTGATATTTTTGTTTAGCATTTAAATTTGATTTGAGATGTCAGGCTTCATACTTTCATCGCATTATATTGTTCCATACCTTCCAAAGGACTCGGATCTCAAACAGCTTCTCTCTTAACTGTACCTCAGTTCTTTCTAGCTGTTTGCGGAAAGAAGTCCCTCTTTTAATTTTGGCCTGACAGCATGAAACTCATTCCCAGTGTCTTTATGACAAAACAGACGTCTGTTTACTTTCAGAAACCACCACTAACCATATCTTTTGCCAAAACATCTGCAGAATTGCAGTAGTATAGAATTACCATTTTTAAATCGTTACTGATTAAGAATAAGAAAAAAATAATCTCATATAACAATGGTGTTGAAGTAGCAGTAGCATCCTCTGTGTGTATGTGTGGTGTGTGTGAGTGTGTGTGTGTGTGTGTGTGTGTGTGTGTGTGTGTGTGTGTGTGTGTGTGTGTGTGTGTGTGTGTGGTAAAGACAAGTAATTGTATTCTTGGATATATTTTGCTCTTCTTTATGTTTCATTACTGAGGTTCCAAATTCTTATGTTATTTGGTTCCCCCCCCCTTTTTTTTTTAATATATGTTTACGTTTGTATTCAGGTTTTTAAAAAAAAAAAAATTCCCTGATGATAAATTGAACAGAATGGTCAATGCTAGGGGGCCTATCCTTAGATTATGTGTGCAAATGTACTGATATGTAAAGTTAATTTTCTTTTCCATTTTTTTTTCCCAACAAGGTATTGTGCACATTTTGAAATGGTGATAGCTCTGATAAGGCTGTACGCAGGCAGTTGGGCTTTAAACAATAACAATAAGAATGTGTTCTGTCAGTGTCTGTTGTTATTTGATTTTAAGTTTAACCCTTTGACTCCCGCAGCTTACCCACTAACTGCAAAAACTTGCCTCTTTGATTCCCTCACCCTACCAACCAGCTTCCTGCAGGAAGCTGGTGGATAGGATGAAGGAGTCAAAGGGTTAAGTTTTTGCTTTGCTAGCATGGTTGACAATGCCGGGTGCTGGTGGACAGGGTGCAGGATTCAAAGGGTTAATAATGTTCTGTTGCTTAAAGTGCAGCAAGCATGTTTTGAAATCGGACCATTTTGCCATAGAAATGAAATCATTTCTATTATATTCATCTGAAATATGCATGTATGTTTAGTACAGTAGTATGTGATGGGTACATCAAATAAATGACTAAGTAGTTATCAAGCATTTTTCAAAAAGATCGTCTGTTTGCACCAAATTTTTACACAATTGTACTTCTTTGTTCTAGTTTTGCTTTTCACTGGTATCAGAGCACTTAAATTTGAAAAATCAAACAAAAAACAGTTAATGGTTAAACTATAATCTATCCATGAGATTCTTCAAATATTTCAGATTTTTAAAACTTAAGGTCACGTATTAGTAAATTTATGTCTTCCATCTGTGTGTTGTATAAAGTACTTAAGTATAACATTTACATACATCTACGATGTGTGTTTGTGTGTATCATTTATGTATATATGTATACAATGTGTATTCAACATGCAAGTATGACATGTACTTTTAAGATATACTGAATTTTTTTTCTCTTGCCTTTGTAATGAGTTTGTATGGCTTTAGTATGAGGGATGCTCATTAACAAGTTTTGTGACCAGAACAAACTAATGATATCATGACCTCTTACTTTTTTTATGTTGTAGATCACTTTCTTAATACTTGTGACAGAAAATTTTATTAGATTCTATAGAATTGTTTTTGGTCCATGAAATAAAATGCCTGGTAAGGGTGATGGGTTTCCTTCTGGAGTTGATGTTTCGCAAAGGGATTTTTGAGCCATGACTTACAATGACTTCTGCCAGGGGAGATCTTTCCAAGAATGCTTTCAAAGTGAAAGACATTGTTTTGGGGATCTGTCTCTGTCAAAGGCCATTGATTTCAGGTCATTCTGACAGCTCAAGTCTGGCCAAACACATTGAAAGGCAGTGACTGTTGTGGTATACTAGCAACAAATGTTACTTCAGAAAACATCTCTAGGTTACGGTCTCTAATTATGGAGGACTCAAGAATCACATCTATTGAAAATACAGGGTGTCATGAAGATTTCATCAGGAAGTGTAATTCGTATTCTTCACAACTGCCTTGGTGTGATGAAATGCGCATATGCACCTGTTGGGTGCCTGTAACCCCAGTGAAGATCAAAGGCAAAGGGTGGGATGGACTTGCATACGCATATGCTGAGAAATTATGATGGAAGGGGTCTCCTTGTGTCCAGAACATCGAAACAGGAGATGGAACATGGATATACCAGTATGACCGGAGACTAAATAACAATCGGCAGTTTTTCCAAATGAGAACCTACCTGTGAAATTCAAAAGTAACGCAAGTGCTTCCAAACAAATAGTGGCATGTTTTTCTGCAAAATCCAACCATAGCTACTTGAGGACAGAAAGATGTTTATGGCTGACTGGTACACCCACCATTGTTGGCCTAAGGTCTTTCAAGCACTGTGCAAACATTGTCCCTGAACAGGCATCCATGGTTTCCTGCTCCACTGGATTTCCTCACTGAAAATAATGTTAGCTGGTCACTCATCTACCATACCCCACTCTCCCTCATCAGCCCACTGTGACTATTGTTTGTTCCCTTTTGTCAAAGTGCCAAAGATGCTTTTTGCATTCTCTGAGGATATCATGTTGGGCCTGGCCAGTCAGCATGGTAGGGTATTATGGTTTGAGAGAGGGTGGCAAAGTGTGTGCAGGGTGATGGGGGTACATTGAAAAACAGGAGTAGTCAGTTTTCGTGTAAGTGTTACTGGAAAGCCAGGTAGTACAACTTACTGAATTCCCCTCATACCTGTCCACTAGTACTAGTAGGAGTGATAATGGCAGTAGAACTCAGTTGCTTTAATGTGCTACTAGTACCACTAGTAGTTTCTTTAGTATTGTAGTAGTACTAGTAGTTACTTTAGTATTATAGTAGTACTAGAAGTCACTTTAGCATTGTAGTAGTTCTAGTAATTCAGAGGTTGTAGTTTAGAAGTTGTAAGAGTGCTATTAGTATTACAATTTGGAGTTTATTCCAGGGGGGTTGACTATACATGGACAATTCCATATGTGCTGCACCCAAATCTGCTAGCAGTTATCTGGTATACTCCCTAAGCCTGTGTAGAACCCTATGTGCTTAGCCTGAAGGCCTTGAAATGGGGAAGTTGGAAGCACCGAGTTGTCACTATCAGAATGATGGAAACCTTAAAATTGACAACAGACTGACCAGTTTTTAATGTTGTGGACTGGGATTGAAGTCAAGATTTAGATCCAGAGTCCATGACTCTTTCAGAAGAACCAACCAGCCTGCGTATTTACTATTAGAAATTGTAGGGAGATGTCGTATGTATGTGTATGTTGACCATGGTAATAATGATATAACTTTAACTGAAGGCAGTGAAGCGCTGAAGTTATTGTTAAGATATGAAAGAGCGCAGATGAGTTAAAGATATGAATTGTTGCTCTCAGGCTCTAATGAAAAGAAAGTTAAAATTAGTAAACTATTTGACATAGCTGTGGATGGATTAAGGGTTTACCAATACGTGAACCATTTGTTGATTAAACTTGTCAGCTTGTGTTCAAGCACTAGCATGCTTAAAACTTCTTATCCTGAAAGAAATTATTTTTTTAGTTTTAGGTAAAACAGATTTGAGTTTTAGACAGAACAGAAGCGTTGTTTTCTCTAAAAGTTGTTTGTTAGTTTTTAGATAAAAGAGAATAACTGTGGGAGGGAAAAGAGTGGGAGAATGGTTCAGACGTGCACATGCCAGTAACTAAACTCAAGGTTCCAGGGTTCGCTCCCTGTAGAGACCTCGACTTTTCTCCTCAGTTTGACTGGGAAATTAAACTGAACGTCTAGTCCTTCGGAAGGGGACGAAAAACGATTGGACCCATGTACCTTCTGGCTGCGCTTGCTAAAGATTCCACAGCAGTTGAAAATCTTGAAGAGCAGGGCATTGCCCAGCTGCCTTGGTATAAAACATTGGAGAGATAGATTGATTTCCCAGGTCCCACCCCTTGAAGAACTTAAGTGAATATGAATATGGTTTTGAAACAAGGGAGAAAGGATGGGGGCTGCCCTCGTGGTTCTGGTCGCGGGAAAAATTGAGGTCTCTGCCATCTCACTCCCCTACAATCCCAGGGTTATGGAACTATCTAGGTAGGACCTCAGGACCTGGCCAGCTCGTGGGTTTATGTGCAAGCTTAAGGCTTGTGCCGTGATCATTCTGGATCTTTTCCATCACATGGCATCTGTGACATTAGTGCATATAGAATTCATTTCAAGCACGGAGACGTCATCTTGAGAAATTGAGACTGAAGTGAAACTGAATAACTGTTCCTCTCAGACAAATTATGCAGATTCTGGGGCCAGTGATGTCTCTGTGTCAGTGTGCGACAATCACTGAATCAGTATGGCTTCTGCCAGCAACATGAAAATGACAAGATCATGCATCACTCAAAGAGTTATGCCATCATTGTCATCATAGTTCTTTGCAAAGTGAAGATTGTTGTCACTGGAGTGATACAGCCCGAACTCCAATGCACCGACATGTCTTCATACCAGTTTTGACAGACTGTGGTTGCATCCCTGTTGGCATTGCTCTCCTTCTTGGCTTGTTTTTGTTGTTGTTGTGGTGGTTTTGATTTTGTTATTTCTGTTTAGAGAATTGGGATCCTCTTCAGAGAAATGGACCCCTTTTCTCTTGCACTGTCTGTGGACATTTCAGTTTGCAGCCAAGAATTTCTAGCTACTGAGTGGTTGACAAGGATGTTGCAGGTTTTCAGGGAATTATTGGAGGACTGTGTGACCTGCTCAGTCAGCATGCTCAGTTCCTGGCATTTATTTTTTTGTCCAGTGGTGGTATTATGATATTGAGACGCATACTCTTGAATCAGAATTGTGTTTTTATAAGTGAGGCAAGTACAGACCACATTTTTTGGTTAAAAATCCTGGTCACTTGTGTTGATTACGTGGCGTACTGCCTATTACTTTTAGACATTTTTTTTTTTGGTGGTCTTTGGAATCCATTTCATTAACTAAATCATGTATCATGTGAATGTACTGAGATACAGAATTTCTGTCAGTCACTATTTCTTTGGTTATTAGGAAACAACTTGTTTCAATAACCAGAAAAAAACACGAAAAAAGAATAAGAACGTGTATTTAGCACCCAGTCCACTAGCTTCCTGCAGAAAGCTGGTGGATAGGGTGAGAAAATCAAAGGGTTAAGTTTTTTGCTTTGTTAGCATAGTTGACAATGCAGGATGCTGGTTGGCAGGGTGCAGGAGTCAAACAAAGGGTTAATACAACAAGACAAGACAGGCACAAAGTTGTGGCCAACTGGCCTTTGTCAAGCATAAGATTACAAACAAAAACCAAATAGAAAAATTAGGAGAAAAAGACTGAAACTTCCCTGCTGCTCCGTCCAGTGTGGGATAAGGAATAAACTGACTAAAATGACATCATAATGTGTTTTCTCACACTGGACGGAGCAGCAGGGAAGTTTAAGTCTTTTTCTCCAAATTATTGTATTTGGTGTTTGTTTGTTTGTAATCTTACTCTTGACAAAGGCCAGTTGGCCAAAAATTTGTGCCTGTCTTGTCTTGTTGTATTAAATATGCGTTTTTTCTTTTCGTGTTTTTTCTGGTTCCTGTTTGTTTGAACGCAGGCAGTCACACTTGTTTTGAACTTGTTTTAGCGTTTGTTGTCTGTCTTTTCATTCAAGAAAAAGGTATTAACAATTATTTTGTTGTCTGTCTGTTGTAGCTACATATTGGGGGGGCGTGCCTATGCGACAGCCCACTCTCGGCGTTGTGCTATGAGTCTCCACCACAAAGCGCGTTGTGATCCCTACCCTCGCACTAACGATGTCCATCGCTGTCCTGTTGATGATAGCAAAGTGCCATGGAGTGAGGAGTTCCCAGAGTATAGCCCTGAGGAATACACAGCTCCTTCTGTTTTGAATGGACCAGTTTGGGCTGACCCTGACTTGAAAAGTTGCAAAAGCTCGTGAGTTTGAATTGATGTCTGGTTATGTAAACATTCAGTTTGTGCTTTTGAGTTGATGTCTGGTTATCTAACATTCAGTGTGTGCATTTGAAATGATGTCTGGTTATGTAAACATTCAGTTTGTGCTTTTGAATTGATGTTTGGTTATCTAACATTCAATGTGTGCATTTGAAACGATGTCTGGTTATGTAACATTCAATGTGTGCATTTGAAATGATGTCTGGTTATGTAAACATTCAGTTTGTGCTTTTGAATTAATGTTTGGTTATCTAACATTCAATGTGTGCATTTGAAATGATGTCTGGTTATGTAACATTCAATGTGTGCATTTTTGTATGTACTTTGAGATAATTTATCTTTTTTTCAGAAATAGTTGATATGATTCTCTGAAATAATTGCTGTTATCATTGCTTAAATCAGTGACTATTTAATATGCTTGCAGTTTTGATATTATCATCTGAATTATTTGTTTTTAGTCAGTGTTCAGCCCCTAGGCTTCTGGGCATTACTGTAGTGCTGGACTAGTTTGTGGATGGTTGTGTATAAAGAATGAGCTTTAGCTGTCACGTTTTGATGCAGACTAAATTTCAGTTTTCATCACTCCATTGTGCATTAATATGTCTTGTCTGCTGTAACTTTATCAAGAATTTTGCGTGTAGTAAGCTTCTTCTTGTTCATGTGTTGACAGGCCTCCCAAGTGGCACAGACTGGATGGAAAAATCAACAGAAAAAGTCACACGGGAAAGTACGAAGTAGATGACAATGGTTATCCAAGGTAAGGGCAGATTTACACTTTGAATCAAATAGACAGAAATTTGGAATGAAAGACAGAGTTTTGAGTCAGACTGTATGAGTAAGTAAAACAGTTGAAATGGAAGACTTGAGAGTTTTGGTTCAGTCTGTGTGAGTATGTAGAAATTGAAATGGAAGATTGATTTTTGAGTAAAATAGTGCGAGTAGATAGAAATTGAAAAGGGAAGACCGAGATAGAAAAGTGGAGTGGAAGAGTGAGTTTTGAATTGGACTGTGTGACTGTGAGTAGATGGGCTTTGAATAGATTAGGAATGGAAGACTGAATTTTGGGTCAGACCGTGTGAGTGGATAGAAATTTTGAATGGAAGCCGAGTTCTGAGAGTGAATAGAAATTTGGAATGGAAGACTGTTTTGATTCAGTCTGTGCAAGTGGATAGAAATTTGAATTGAAAGGTTGAGTCATGTTTCATGCTTTTACCGTCCCCTTCTCAAGGAGCAGTGCATTTTCCAGTGGAAAAGAAAGAAGCACAAGCAACAAAATAAACATCGTTCTCCTGAAAAAAAGTCATTATGTGATGTTTAATTGGATTATATCTATATATCCCTAACTAGATCAGTAGATGAGTAGATGTCGCGCCAGCAGACAGCAAAAGTGTGTGTGGTGTTTTACAGTGATTTTATCGTGGTTCTATTCGATTTTATGCATTGAATTTTGTATCAGTTTGTTGCTTTTAAATCCCGACACACGGTGATGTAAATATTTTTTTTAAATTTTGAATATTTTACCAGATAATCTGATTTCAAAGTTTTTATACCTCTTTTCATCATTTTAATTCAGCCGCTCAAGTCGGACATTTTATCTGTGAACTGTGTTTACATTTTAGCCTACTGTGTTCGCCCAACGCTACAGCTTTCCCAAACCTTTGTGTTCTCTGCAAGTATCTTCCTCTCCTGACTGGCTCGCAATTATGGACCCTTCTTTTATAAAACAAATTGGACTGACACTTTTTAAACACAGCAAGTGCTACCTCGGTGGAGGCGTCTACCAGCGCATACGAACACTGGGGCTGTGTCCTAAGCCCCGCACTGCGCGATCCTGTCGTGGTGGACGTCTCCACCGACTTTGGCACAATCTGCCTCCTGCTGTGCCAATCCGACACCACTCTTCTGCTTCTTCGTCTCCTCCACTACCCCTGCACTCGACCTTGCTGCTGCAAACTTCGTCTCCTCCTCTGCCGTCTTCGCCTTCGTCTTCTGTCCCGCCGGTGCCGCCTTCACCTTCTGTCCCGCCGGTGCCGCTTTCGTCTTCTGTCCCGCCGGCGCTGCCCTCGTCTTCTGTCCCGCTGGTGCTGCCTTTGTCTTCTGTCCCGCTGGTGCCTCCTTCGTCTTCTGTCCCGTCGTTGCTGCCTTCGTCTTCTGCCCCGCTGGTGTCTCCTTCGTCTTCTGTCCCGTCGGTGCTGCCTTCGTCTCCACCTCGGACGCCGCATTGTGATAAACTAAAACTATGCCTTTTTAACGCTCAGTCAGCATGCACTGATGGCAAAGCTGATGTCATTGCTGACTTTATCGCAGATGAACATGTTGACATTGCTTTTATCACCGAAACATGGCTTAACCCCCTTGGTCATGAACCTATACATGTGAGTCTCACTCCGAGTGGTTACAGGCTTGCTTCTTTCCATCGCTCATCCCGAGGTGGTGGTATCGCCATCCTCTACAACGACTCACTCCATTCCCGCCTGTCTTTCTCGCAGTCTCTGCCTTTCTCCCATCTTCTTTCGAGCACGTTGAAGTATCCTTCCAATCCACCCCTCACCCCATCACCTTATCGTGTGTCTATCGACCTCCACCTAGCTCTGCCAACAAGCTCACCACATCCATGTTTCTCTCTGACTTTGATCAACTTCTTGATTACTACTGTCTCTTACCTGGAAATCTCATCATTCTAGGTGACATCAATGTCCACTATGACAACACTCACCGTTATGACACAAGACATATCATCAACTCTCTGTCCAATCACAATATGACTCAACACATTTCTGAACCAACCCATCAAAAAGGTCACATTCTTGACTGGATCATTTCTCGTGATCACCACAATTCCGCTACTGACAACTGCTTAGTTCTTTCTACCCGTCTAACTTCAGCCCTTCCATCTGACCACTCTGCAATTCTCTGTTCTCTCGACATTTCTCCTCCTTCCCGTACCATGCGCACAGTGACTCGACGCAATCTCAAATCTATCGACCTCTCCACATTTTCATCTGATGCCTCCCGTCTCCTTTCTGAAAAGTCACATAACCTTGCCGATGAATTCTATACTACTCTCCACCATCTTCTGGACACTCATGCTCCAGCCACAACCCGTCCTTTACCTGACCGCCCCCCTACCCCCTGGCTCACTCATGAGATCGCCTGTGCAAAACGTGCCCGCCGCAGAGCAGAGCGCCGCTGGCGCAAATCCAAACTCACTGTACACAGGCAACTTTTCCAAGCCTCTAAAACAAAAGTATCCACCCTCATTGCATCAGCAAAAACAAGTTATTTCCAAACCAAAATCCTGAATGCCTCTTCTTCAAAAGAACTCTTTACAACCATGAATCATCTCCTTGGCACACGAAAAGATTTACCTCTCCCAACAAAACATACAAATGAAGAACTCCCATCTGTATTCTCCAACTGTTTCACCACCAAAATACAAACTCTTCATGACAGGCTTGACAGGACACCCTGTCAACCATGCCCACCTGACCCTTCCTTCTCTGGCACACCTCTTACTACTTTTAACCCAGTCTCACAAGAAGAAATTCTCAACACAATCAGATCCATGTCGTTCAAAACCTGCGAGCTGGATCCTCTTCCAGGTTCTCTCTACGCCGACTGTCTCCCTACTCTCCTCCCATTCATCACTGACATCATCAACACTTCTCTTCAAACTGGAACTGTCCCTGATTCTTTCAAGTCTGCTATTGTTCACCCTCTCCTCAAGAAACACAATTTAGATCCAAATGAACTGAAAAATTACCGGCCTATCTCTAATCTCTCTTTCTTGTCAAAACTCCTTGAAAAAGTCGTCCTCAACCAGCTGAACTCTCACCTGTCTGCCAACAATCTCCTCAATCCTTTCCAGTCAGCCTACCGCCAGTGCCATAGCACTGAAACTGCCCTACTACACATTCTCAACAATCTCCTCCTTGCAACTGATACTGGCAAAGTCTCTCTCCTCACACTCCTTGATCTGTCTGCAGCCTTTGATACCATTGATCATGGTATTCTCCTTTCTAGACTTCATCATACTTTTGGCATCTCTGACATTGCTCTGTCTTGGTTCACTTCATACCTATCCAACAGAAAACAAACCGTTCTCATCAATGGCACTTACTCTCAACCTGCATACCTGACCTGTGGTGTTCCACAAGGATCTGTCCTTGGCCCTGTTCTTTTCACTCTTTACACCTCCCCCCTGTCCACCATCATCAACTCCCATTCTATAAAACACCACTTCTATGCTGATGACACCCAACTTCAAGACAGTGACTCACCTGATAATATACAGCGCCTGTTGACTCGCACCACTGAGTGTTACTCGGACATTAAGAACTGGATGACACACAATAGACTTCAGCTTAATGACGACAAAACAGAAGCTATCCTCATTGGCACCCGTCAGAAACTTTCTCAGCTGCCTCCTCTTTCTCTCCCATTATGTAACACATCAGTCCCAATTTCTGATTCAGCTAAAAACCTTGGTGTCTGCATTGACTCTACCCTCTCCATGAACAACTTTGTTTCTCAAACTGCCAGATCCTGCTACTATCATCTCCATCGTATAAGGCTGATCAGGAAGTATCTCTCTGTCGAAACAACTGCAAAACTCGTTCTCTCCTTCATAATGTCTCGCATTGACTATTGCAATTCACTCCTGTCTGGTCTTCCTGCCTCCACCATTCACATCCTACAGCGCATTCAAAACAATGCTGCACGCCTTGTACTCAAAAAGAAAAAAGCTGACCACATATCTCCTCTCCTGGCACAACTTCACTGGCTCCCTGTTTCAAAGCGCATACAGTACAAACTAGACACCATGTGCTACAAAAGCCTCAATAACGCACCCCCCGATTACCTGTCAAGCCTCTGCCTCCGATCCTCTGACTTTTCGCTTTCCACGCACTAAGCTCAATACCTATGGTCCACGAGCCTTCTCTGTTTCTGGTCCACTCTCCTGGAACAAACTTCCTCTCTCAGTCCGTCAGCAACCTACTTTTGTCTCCTTCAAGTCCGCTCTCAAAACTCACCTTTTCTCCTCCGCATAAAATCCTAACCTCACTCAACCCCCCCCCCCCCCCCCCCTCTGCAGCCTGTCTCCGCTCGGAGGGAATCACATGGTTATAATATATAATTGTATATGCTATGCTCTCTATAATTTTCCATTGGTTTTATTCTTGCTTTTATTGCTTTTATTCTTTCTCCCCATTTATAGCCATGCATGTGTGTGTGTGTGTGTGTGTGTGTGTGTGTGTGTGTGTGTGTGTGTGTGTGTGCGTGCGTGCGTGCGTGCGTGCGTGTGTGTCTGCTTCAGCGCTTAGATTTGATTTTATCAAGATTTTGCGCTATATAAATATTGTAATTATTATTATTATTATTACTAGTTGATTTTATATATTAGTAGTGGTGTACCTGGCTAGTGTTTCTCATTACTATCAGTATGACTTACTTCTGTCTGTGTGTATATCACTATTATCCCATTTTTTTGTATACACAAGCATTTGTTCACCACTCTGTCTGTCTGTCTCAGTGTCTGCATCCGTACTCTTTCCTCCACCAGGCAATCCAAATGTCCGTGAATTCGTGGATGTCCGCGAAAGGGAAAAAAAAAAAAAAAAGAAAAAAAAAATTCCTTGAAAGTATGGAGAACCGGGACTGGGATCACTGAAACTATTCAAAACAAGCCGTAAGCGCATGCGCGGTTTTACTTTTGCAACTGTTGGTGAGATTTACGCTTCCTGTTTCACAACGTCACTCTCTGTGTTCCATCGATGCATTGAAATATGAGTGTTCGTAGGGACTTTGTTCCACTAAATGATTCCATCGCTGACATCAATGAAGGCCTAAAAAATCACTGGAAATGGGATTGGCTGCAGGAAGTGTGCGATGGCAATAAGTTCGCTCGTTTCTTCGAGAAACTGAAGATTGCCGGTAAAGCGTACTGCAAACTTTGCCGCTTGGAAATCAGTTACAAGTCTGGTGGTAAACGAGCACTGGTTGATCACCTGAAAGGAAAGCAGCACAACGACAGGCTCAGGACATCAAATGAAAATTTTCGTTTTGTCAGGTGAGGCAAAAGAGAGTGAGGATAATATGTGGACATATTTGGGAAGTTAGCCAGCAAATTGAACATCAGTACATGGACACAATTAATACTTGTACGTGTATTTCATTCCTGAATTTATGGGTTTATCAGAGATGTTTGAATTGGTGACAACTTCAGATCTAGGTCATCCATAAAAAACTTCACCAGGTATGAAGTATTTGCATGATTTGTTGATTGTTAACAATGCTTGTGCTCTTTTTTTCTTTTATTAAAATACTTGATTTATCTTTCATCAGTGGGGGTTAAATTTCCATTACTAGACTAAAATGCTTCAGCTTCAGGGGGCGTTGCCCCCAGACCCCCACTAGGGGCTCTGCCCCTGGACCCCCGGCCTTTTTTTTTTTCCTTGAAACACATTGTTGCTTGAATGGACTGCCTGTCCATTACAGACTGGTACTGATTTGCTTTCCTTCATCTTAGTTCAACCTGTATAAGTTTTAACATTTGTGGTTTTCACAACATTTTTCTTTCTTTCTAAGGAGACTTGAATAGCTGAAATGCTGTAATCATTCAGTAGTGGATTAGTAGCAGTTGTCTCACCATTGTATGTATTATCAACGGTGTGCTGATTTGACTTTCAGAAATCCAGTGGGTCGAACGGGTATTGTTGGCAGGGGTTTGCTTGGACGATGGGGACCAAACCATGCAGCAGATCCCATTGTCACAAGGTGAATGCTTTTCTGTTGTGTCTTCATAGGTGCCAAATACAATGAATATTATCAGTAACGGTGACTGCTCTTGCAAAAGTTTAACCCTTTGACTCCTGCACCCTGTCTGCCAGCATCCTGCATTATCAACCATCCTAGCAAAGCAAAATTTTAACCCTTTGACTCCCTTTCCCTATCAAGCAGCTTCCTGCAGGGTTACATTTTTGCAGTTGGTGGAAAGGGTGCAGGAGTCAAAGGGTTAAATAAAAGGGTGCAGGTTCATGATGTTTTGAAGACTTTATACCAGTGCTGTCTGCTTCAGCACTTGTTTTTGAGTTTGAACATTGCTTGTAAAGGTGTGCATATTTTAATTTAAATCACATGAATTTTAATTTGAAAATTGCTCGTAAAGGTGCTGTATATTTTAGTTTGAATTATACATATTCATTGCGCAAGTAATGTTCTCGTTGTATAGGTTGAAAATTTGTCAATCTCTCTGTTGTGGTTTACATTAAGAAGGTCTATGATTTTTTTCATTGAACATGTTATGTTAGTTGTTGTTCTTTCTTGACGGGGAGGGATAGATTGAAAACAGTGTGTGTGATTTTGTCACACAATAAATCAGTTCTTCTTTCAGTCTAGATGGATAATGAAATAGTTAGCTATTGATACATGACACTGTTAATTAATGAAAATATCCTGTCAATACTGAATGGCAGTTGTAACATTATTCCATTTTCTTATAGCACTTTATGAACTAAATGGTTGACTTGTTAATAGCCTTGGTCTGTTGTTTAATTTGTTTTGGCTCTTTCAGTATAAATAGTATCCCCACCTTATGGAAATTCTGTGCTAGAAACTTCCTCTTTTTTGTCACTTTCTTTGTTTCTGCCTTATTCCTTTGCTTTCTTCATTTCTTCCTATTGTTTGCTGCCTTGCTGGTCCATTCATCTGTATGTGTTTGATAAAGTCTTATGTACTTTCTCTTAGGATTGATAATTGGGCACATGTATTAAGTGCATTTTTTTGGCTCTAGGGAAGTGACATGTGTGGAAGCAGTTTTAGGTAATTTAGGCCCATTTTGTGTATGTTTTAGTGTCTTTAGTTATGTTTAAGTTTGTATTTCCATCGCTCATCCCGAGGTGGCGGTATCGCCATCCTCTACAAGGACTCACTCCATTCCCGCCTATCTTTCTCGCAGTCTCTGCCTTTCTCCCATCCTTCTTTCGAGCACGTTGAAGTATCCTTCCAATCCAACCCTCACCCCATCACCTTCTCCTGTGTCTATCGACCCCCACCTAGCTCTGCCAACAAACTCACCACATCCACGTTTCTGTCTGACTGACCAATTGCTTGACCACTACTGCCTCTTACCTGGAAATCTCATCATTCTAGGTGACATCAATGTCCACTATGACAACACTCACCGTTATGACACAAGACATATCATCAACTCTCTGTCCAATCACAATATGACTCAACACATTTCTGAACCAACCCATCATAAAGGTCACATTCTTGACTGGATCATTTCTCGTGATCACCACAATTCCGCTACTGACAACTGCTTAGTTCTTTCTATCCGTCTAACTTCAGCCCTTCCATCTGACCACTCTGCAATTCTCTGTTCTCTCGACATTTCTCCTCCTTCCCGTACCATGCGCACAGTGACTCGACGCAATCTCAAATCTATCGACCTCTCCACATTTTCATCTGATGCCTCCCGTCTCCTTTCTGAAAAGTCACATAACCTTGCCGATGAATTCTATACTACTCTCCACCATCTTCTGGACACTCATGCTCCAGCCACAACCCGTCTTTTACCTGACCGCCCCCCTACCCCCTGGCTCACTCATGAGATTGCCTGTGCAAAACGTGCCCGCCGCAGAGCAGAGCGCCATTGGCGCAAATCCAAACTCACTGTACACAGGCAACTTTTCCAAGCCTCTAAAACAAAAGTATCCACCCTCATTGCATCAGCAAAAACAAGCTATTTCCAAACCAAAATCCTGAATGCCTCTTCTTCAAAAGAACTCTTTACAACCATGAATCATCTCCTTGGCACACGAAAAGATTTACCTCTCCCAACAAAACATACAAATGAAGAACTCCCATCTGTATTCTCCAAGTATTTCACCACCAAAATACAAACTCTTTGTGACAGGCTTGACAGGACACCCTGTCAACCATGCCCACCTGACCCTTCCTTCTCTGGCACACCTCTTACTACTTTTACCCCAGTCTCACAAGAAGAAATTTTCAACACAATCAGATCCATGTCGTTCAAAACCTGCGAACTGGATCCTCTTCCAGGTTCTCTCTACTCCGACTGTCTCCCTACTCTCCTCCCATTCATCACTGACATCATCAACACTTCTTTTCAAACTGGAACTGTCCCAGATTCTTTCAAGTCTGCTATTGTTCACCCTCTCCTCAAGAAACACAATTTAGACCCAAATGAACTGAAAAATTATCGGCCTATCTCTAATCTCTCTTTCTTGTCGAAACTCCTTGAAAACGTCGTCCTCAACCAGCTGAACTCTCACCTGTCTGCCAACAATCTCCTCAATCCTTTCCAGTCAGCCTACCGCCAGTGCCATAGCACTGAAACTGCCCTACTACACATTCTCAACAATCTCCTCCTTGCAACTGATACTGGCAAAGTCTCTCTCCTCACACTCCTTGATCTGTCTGTAGCCTTTGACACCATTGATCATGGTATTCTCCTTTCTAGACTTCATCATACTTTTGGCATCTCTGACATTGCTCTGTCCTGGTTCACTTCATACCTATCCAACAGAAAACAAACTGTTCTCATCAATGGCACTTACTCTCAACCTGCATACCTGACCTGTGGTGTTCCACAAGGATCTGTCCTTGGCCCTGTTCTTTTCACTCTTTACACCTCCCCCCTGTCCACCATCATCAACTCCCACTCTATAAAACACCACTTCTATGCTGATGACACCCAACTTCAAGACAGTGACTCACCTGATAATATACAGCGCCTGTTGACTCGCACCACTGAGTGTTACTCGGACATTAAGAACTGGATGACACACAATAAACTTCAGCTTAATGACGACAAGACAGAAGCTATCCTCATTGGCACCCATCAGAAACTTTCTCAGCTGCCTCCTCTTTCTCTCCCATTATGTAACACATCAGTCCCAATTTCTGATTCAGCTAAAAACCTTGGTGTCTGCATTGACTCTACCCTCTCCATGAACAACTTTGTTTCTCAAACTGCCAGATCTTGCTACTATCATCTCCATCGTATAAGGCTGATCAGGAAGTATCTCTCTGTCGAAACAACTGCAAAACTCGTTCTCTCCTTCATAATGTTTCGCATTGACTATTGCAATTCACTCCTGTCTGGTCTTCCTGCCTCCGCCATTCACATCCTACAGCGCATTCAAAACAATGCTGTACGTCTTGTACTCAAAAAGAAAAAAGCTGACCCATATCTCCTCTCCTGGCACAACTTCACTGGCTCCCTGTATCAAAGCGCATACAATACAAACTAGACACCATGTGCTACAAAAGCCTCAATAACGCAGCCCCCGATTACCTGTCAAGCCTACTTGAGATCTATGTTCCCTCACGTACCCCCCGCTCTGCCTCCGATCCTCTGACTTTTCGCTTTCCACGCACTAAGCTCAATACCTATGGTCCACGAGCCTTCTCTGTTTCTGGTCCACTCTCCTGGAACAAACTTCCTCTCTCAGTCCGTCAGCAACCTACTTTTGTCTCCTTCAAGTCCGCTCTCAAAACCCACCTTTTCTCCTCTGCATAAAATCCTAACCTCACTCAACCCCCCCTCTCCCCTCTGCAGCCTGTCTCCGCTCGGAGGGGAATCACATGGTTATAATATATAATTGTATATGCTATGCTCTCTATAATTTTCCATTGCTTTTATTCTTGCTTTTATTGCTTTTATTGCTTTTATTCTTTCTCCCCATTTATAGCCATGCGTGTGTGTGTGTGTGTGTGTGTGTGTGTGTGTGTGTGTGTGTGTGCGCGTGTGTGTGCGTGCGTGCGTGCGTGCGTGTGTGTCTGCTTCAGCGCTTAGATTTGATTTTATCAAGATTTTGCGCTATATAAATATTGTAATTATTAATTATTATTATTATTATTCAGGTATGTTTTTTAAATCCCCTGTACGATAAATTGTACGGAGTGGTTAACGCCAGGATTATCTCCTGAGATTATGTGCATGAATGCATTGAAATGTGTACTTAATTTTCTTTTCCTTTGTTGTCCTGTTGAAGTATTGTGTATGTTTTGAAATGGTTATGGCCCCAGTATGGCTCTACGCAGTCAGCTGGGCTTTAACCCCTTCGCTGCGAAAGTGTAAATACAAAGGTGAATTGCCTGTGCCATGGAGTTTTAAACGTCTTGAATTAAAATAAAAAATTCATATCACTTCATCCAGCCCAGAAAACCCCACAACACTATAATAAATTTTCTTGTTCAGTATACTTTACAACACACCAGGAGCGGCAGTACTTTCGTTTTTACGATCGCCAGTGCTAGTAATGTCACTTTGACTCTTATCTGGGTCAAGTCCGACTTTGGACATCAACACCTAAATATCACCTGCATGCGCCAAATTATCGTCATTTTCACTCTTATCGACAGACTGCAAATCAGAATCAGCTCCACAAGTAATGATTTCTGCAACTTCTTTTGCTGCATTAGTTGTTTTTCGGGTCCAATCGACGCTCGGTGTTGAAGCGAGTCCGTCCGCAATTGTTTACACTCGCTGAATAGTTATCAGCTGTAGGGGGTCACATTTTCAAACACACGGGCAGAAAAGACTGTAAAACGTCACACATACATAATTAGCATCTATATATATAGAGGGAATAATGAAGTTTCCGTTGATATCTCATACGTCACTGAAAGTGTTGGGTTTTCTGGCTAAAAATAGGAAAAGTCGCCGACCGAATATTCAGTCGGTGGCACTGAAGGCATACGTTTCTTCCAACCGAATATTCGGTCAGAAGCACTGAACATGTTAAACAGAAATAACAATAACAGTTTCACCCCATTTATGCTGTTCAGTTATGACTGGTTAGTCCCATAGTTTAGTTTATTTGGTCCATTGTAAAATCTTTTCTGTATATACTTGATGTGCTGAAAGTATGGTGTATGATTTCTGTCCTTGTTCTCTGCTTGTGTACATATTGATGTTTTTACCCTGTCAGCTTTTGCATGGCTCCTGTGTCACAACACCCTCCCCCCATGATTGATTTTTCCCCTGTCATCTTTTGCGTGGCTCCTGTGTCACAACCCCCTCCCCCCATGATTGATTTTTTCCACTGTCAGTTTTTGCATGCCTCCTGTCCCTGTTCCTTTTGGCTTCTTATACATGCCCAGACCCACCAAAACTGAGATCACCATGAAAATAGGGCATGGAAGGCTACATAATCTGGGTATCTCCATGGTATGATGATGAGACTAAGGAGGATAGTGATGATGCTGTTGAGTTCCTTTCGGATTAGAATCAGGGCTGTAGTCTATGCATACTTTAATTAATATTATCTCCTGGCATCAGGCCTGACAGATACAGCGTCAGTGGCGCCAGTCAGGAAATTAGAGCAGCACCTTCAGTGATGCATCTGTAAATTGGGTGAGATTCGACTGTGTGGTCCCACTCTTCCCAATAAGCCCATAGCATGCATCACTGTGGGTAACTTTGTGTCCACTATACTCTGTTCAGACTGTCATCATGGCCTGTGTTTATTAACCATTTGATCATCCTGGCAAACTTGATCTCAGATGGGGAAAGATAGTAGGGATTGTGAAATTGGTGGCTGCTGTGTTTCAGATGGAAACGGGACGTGACTGGAAATGTCATGGAAAAAAACGGGCGTAGGATAGCACAGTTCATCGCTGTCCAGAGAAGGGACAACGGAGAATGGGCGATACCTGGAGTAAGTTTGGACTTTGATTCAGTTGAACTTTTCTCCCTGGGAAAGAATGTGTGCATGAGTGTGTGTGTGCGCATGTGTGTGTGTATGATTCAGTTGAACTTTTCTCATTGGGAAAGAATGTGTGCATGAGTGTGTGTGTGCGCATGTGTGTGTGTATGATTCAGTTGAACTTTTCTCCCTGGGAAAGAATGTGTGCATGAGTGTGTGTGTGCGCATGTGTGTGTGTATGATTCAGTTGAACTTTTCTCCCTGGGAAAGAATGTGTGCATGAGTGTGTGTGTGCGCATGTGTGTGTGTATGATTCAGTTGAACTTTTCTCACTGGGAAAGAATGTGTGCATGAGTGTGTGTGTGCGCATGTGTGTGTGTGTATGATTCAGTTGAACTTTTCTCACTGGGAAAGAATGTGTGCATGAGTGTGTGTGTGCGCATGTGTGTGTGTGTATGATTCAGTTGAACTTTTCTCACTGGGAAAGAGAGAGAGTGCGTGTGTGGGAGAGATTGCATACGTGCGTGCACGTGTCTGTGTGTGTGTGCACGCATATGTGCACAGCATGTATGAATTATGCATGATGCATGTTCTACCTTGCCTCTGTATCAAGATTGCCAATTAAGTCAGCTACCAATTAAGTCAGCTGCCAATTAAGTCAGCTAGTTAAAGCACCAAGATTGCCAATTAAGTCAGCTGCCAATTAAGTCAGCTAGTTAGAGCACCACACTGATAATGTAGAGGTCGTGGATACAACCTTCATATGGGCTGCTGGTCCAGATGATAGAGCAGTGGCCTCCAGATCTGATGTCTTAAGTTCAGTCCCAGCCTGCAGCTGGTCTGTCTGCTGCCCATTTGAATGCATCAGTCATTTTGCTGATGCCATCTTAGTGTTAACAGGCCCTGTTTTCCCCCTTCACGTTTCTAGACATTGCCAGCATATAGGTTTTTGTGCAGACTTAAGATGCCAACCATATCACTGCCAGCAGGTTTGGGTCAAACACATATGGAAATGTGACTTGCAAAGAATCCCTCCTGAACTGATTTCTGTGGTACGTTTAGTTAACAGTGTTAATGGAAAAGAAAAAAAGTTGAACTAATTTCAGTGGTATTTATTAACCCTATGACTCCTGCAGCCTGTCTACCAGCATCCTTCATTGTCAACCATGCTAGCAAAGCAAAAACTTAACTCTTTGACTCCCTCACCCTATCCACCACTTTCCTGCAAGAAGCTGGTGGATAGGGTGAGAGCGTCAAAGGGTTGTTTTTGCAGTTGGCGGAGAGGGTGCAGGAGTCAAAGGGTTAAACACAGTTTTAGTAAAACAAACAAACAAAACAAAAGCCCAATACCCCTTGCTTTCAGTTTCATTTCTGTACTGATGTACGGTTGCAAACGGCACAACCTTAAACAGGTTGATAAGTTTAAATATCTGGGAACTTTCATCTCACCAGATGGCACATGCACATCGAGATAGCCAGCAGAATCGGCCAAGCCAAAACAGCATTCAAGAAATGAAAAGCAGTCTTACCAACAAATGCCTATTAATTAACATCAGGAAGAGAGTTCTTGAATGTAATGTAGAACTGATAATGTTACACGGTTGTGTGGCATGGACAGTCAACAAACAAAGCCAAAACAAGATTGAGATAGCCGAGATGTGGTTGCTAAAAAGTATGTTGAGAGTTCCATGGACAGCAAAGAAAACAAACGAGACAGTCTTGATGGAGGCAGACACAAGAAGATCATTCGCAAGGAAGATTAGGAAAAGACAGGCAACATTTATAGGCCATTTTATGAGGAAAGGGGAATTAGAGCACCTGGTCATGACAGGAAAGCTGGAGGGAAAGAAAGCACCAGGTAGACCCAGGGAGGAAATATTGGACGAACTTGCAGGGTGGCTGAGGACAGAGAGGGTGGAAGATGTGCTTGCAGCAACAAGGGATAGATACATATGGAGGGCCATGATCGCCAACACCATGCGGCAGGGCACTTGATGATGATGATGATGATGTACAGTTAGGATCAATTTTATCTTGTTTGAAAAAAAAAAAAGATTGTTGTGTTGCATTTCAGGGTATGGTGGATGCAGGAGAGGTCATCACCATGACGATCAAGCGAGAGTTTGGGGAGGAAGCGCTCAACACGCTTCAATCGTCAGCAGAAGAAAAGAGAGTCATTGAGAAACACATTAATGATTTGTTTTCCCAAGGTGTAGAGGTAAGATGAAACAAATCTAAAAGAAAAGTAACCTGTTATCTTCAGAAGCAAAAATAAGCAACAAGGAAATGAAAAACATTCAGTTGGTTACCTATAAAAAAAAAAGTTGAGGGAAGAAACTTTTACAGGAACATTGAATATTAGTGTTATAAAAATGAATCCTAATATGCCGTGTTTCAACATATCAGGGGTGGGATTATTCTGCGTACGGGCGGATTTCCGCAGATTGAAATCTCAAATCCGTGTGTTCCAGTATCCGTTTCTGCAGAACAAATTTGGAGGGAAAAAAAAGGAAAATGCATGCAGTGGTCCGATAAGGCGAACCCATATCGCTATCAAGTGCAGACTTCGTAAGTTCAGTGCTCTCAGAGTTATCTCCCATTCGCGGAAAGACTGTTGCAGCAAAAAAGACAGAGTTCCATTTCTGGCTTTTTTCATTGTTTGTAAAATGGTTAATCACTGAAGTCTTGCTTTGCTAAGCATGCATGATTATGTTTATTTGCTTGACAGTATTTTTCTTCTTTTCCTACATTTTTTGTTGTTGTCTCCCTTGACCCGCCTGGCGAGCCGTTTTTTCGACAAAATGCTGGTCCCTTTCCTGCCTCCCGAAGGAGACCCGTGCCTGTGTCACCCTTCAGCCATATGGGCTGAAACGGTAGCAGCAGAACTGCAGTTGAGCTGTACGCAGGGAGTGAGTACGGAATTGACAGAACCGCAGCTGAGTCAATTACCATGAGGGGCTACGAGAAGGCCGCACCAAGCCCGACTCTTTTAGGAAAAAGGAGGCTGGGGCTGAGAGAGGAAGGGCACCAAGGCGAGCTCTGCCGCGGAAGGGCAGGGAACCTTGGCCTCTTGTGCAGTGGACATGGCTCCAGGCAGGTGCGATGCCAGATGTTGCACTGCTTCGGAAAAGGAAAAGGAAGCGGGGGCAGAGCCCTCATCATCCGATTCCGAGTCCGTGTCCCTGTCCCCTGGCCTGCCTACAGAGGAGGTGATGGACCATGGAGTGCCCGAGCATGGGCAGACTCCAAACGGACCTGGGTCAGAAGCCCTGGGGAGCACCTCTGGGGAGGAATCCGACCCCAGGGGGGCCAGAGGGGAGGGCAAGGCAGACACCTGCGCTGGTGGGGCGCCGGGCCACCAAGTATACCCCGCGGACGAGGCTGGGGGAAATCCCATAGATGGGAAGTGCTGCCATGGCGCCATGTACGGTGCCATAGGAGGCGTCATGGGCTCAGCCCATGGAGTCCCCGGACCCTGACCCCATGGAGAGGAGGGCCCAGCCCGCTGGTAATGGCCCTCACGGGTCGGGGGATCTGCAATGCCCAAGGGGCCAGCCCGCTGCGGGTCACTTGGCATTTGCCGAGGTGACCATGCGCTCTGTCCGGAATGGGACAGAGATGATGGAGCGGGGGCACAAGCAGGCAGCGGGGGAGGAAGGGAGACAACTGGGTCGGACCTACAGCCTGACTCCCAAAACAGAGGTGTTGTCTCCCTTGACTCGCCTGATGAAGCAGGGGTTAGCCTTGTCCCGACAAAATGCTTGCAAGCCTTCCTGCCTCCTGAAGGAGACACGTGCCCATGTCACCCTTCAGCCATAGTGACTGAAATGTGTGCCACTGAGCTGTGCACAGGGGGTGAGTACAGAATCGACAGAACCGCAGCTGAATCGATTACTGTGGGGGGCTACGAGAAGGCTGCAAGATGACTAAAAGTCAACAGGCAGCAGTGGAGGAAGGGAGACAACCGGGGCGGACCTACGGTCTGACGCCCGCAACAGGGGTGTTGTCTCCCTTGAGCCGCCTAGCTATGCAGGGGATGAGCCTTTTTTTTTTTTTTTGACAAAATTCTTGCCTTCCTGTCTCCCGAAGGAGACCCATGCCCATGTCGCCCTTCAGCCATAGTGACTGAAATGTGTGTAGCTGAGCTGTACACAGGGGGCGAGTATGGAATCAACAGAACTGCAACTGAGTCGATTATCATCAAAACTGGTAATGGCCCTCGCAGGGCGAGGACTCCCCAATGCCCAAGGGGCCAGCCCGCTGGGGGTCGCTTGGCATTTGCCAGGATGACCAAGTGCTCTGTCCGGAATGGGACAGAGATGTGCCAGCCCGCTGTGGGTCGCTTGGCATTTGCCAAGGCAACCAAGCGCTCTGTCCGGAATGGGACAGAGATGTTGGAGTGAGAGCACAAGCAGGCAGCGGGGGAGGAAGGGAGACAATCGGGGCGGACCTATGGTCTTGCGCCTGTAACAGAGGGGTTGTCTCCCTTGATCTGCCTGATGAGCTGTTTTTTCGACAAAATGCTGGCCTTCCTGCCTCCCGAAGGAGACCCGTGCCCATGTCGCCCTTCAGCCATAGGGGCTGAAACGGTAGCAGCAGAACTGCAGTTGAGCTGTACGTAGGGGGCAAGTATGGAATCGACAGAACCGCAGCTGAGTCAATTACTGTGAGGGGCTACGAGAGGGCCGCACAAGATGACAAAAACTCAACAGAACCGCAGCTGAGTTGAGGGCTCGTGGTCACCGCAACGAGTTGCGATGACTTTTCGAAAGAGTGAGAGAGAGTAGACAAAGGAGGCAGAGGAGGGAGAGACAAAGGTGAAGAGAGAGCGGGTTTTGGTGCACCGGGCAAACGTCCGGTCTGTGGGTAGGAGAATTCGGCGACGAAACCTTCTTAACTCTTGCTTCACGTAAGTTTCTCCCTTACACGAAAACAGGCAAGACAACATAAAACAGCAACGACAATCGATCGATTGCAAGCAAAGTAGAAAAATACTTAGCTGCTCAGAGCATACGAGGCGAGGTGGAAAATGGCTGCCGAGAAAAGAGGATGGGTATGCGCATGCGCAAGACACAAGTTCTCTCAGAGTCATGGTCCTTTCAGACTTTATTGTTTATGAGGCAGGAAAGGCAAACCGGTGCCGCTTATTGCATCAGTGAGCCACGGTAGGTATATTAGATTAAACATAATTTTAGAAGGAAAATTTCCTTTCACACTTCCTGTTGTGCATTCCTGCTTTTTTTTTTTATTGTTTTTTTTTTTTATTTTGAATACAATTATTCTAGTTATATTTTATGTAGTTTTAATGTGAGAAATAACAGTGAGGCAATTTTTATGTGAAATTCAGACAAGATGTAATAATTTTCTAACTCAATTCAGAAGTGAATTTAGAGCCCCAAAATGCACCAGATTTGTGTTTAGATTTCAAAATTTTCTGGGGAGCATGCCCCTGGACCCCCCCTAGATTGGGTTGATTTTTTCTCTTGACTTTCCTCCAATCCCACCCCTGACATATACGCTAATAGAAACATTTCAGTTTGATTATACAGCACCACTATACAGTGTAGATAGGCATCTTTCTTTCAGTTTCTGTGTGGAAAATGAAAGAAAACAATAGTAATAAAATTATTGAAAGTTGAAATTAATTTGGAATGTAAAATAAGGAGAGACTTTTACAGGAACATTGGATATTGGTATTATTAAAATTAGTGCTAATATGTCATGTTTTAACATACACACTAATAGAAACATTTCAGTTTGATTATACAGCACCATTGTATGGTGTAAATAGACATCTTTCTTTCAGTTTCTGTGTGGAAAATGAAAGAAAACAGTAACAAAATAATTGTAAGTAGAAATTGATTTGGAATGATACCAGAAGAAACTGTATGTATGTTATGTGTTTGTGTGGTTAAGTTATTGTTTATAGAAATGGATTTGGGATAATACCAGAAGAAACTGCATGTATGTTGATGTGTCTGTGTGGTAAAGTTATTGTATGTAGAAATGGATTTGGAATGATACCAGAAGAAACTATGTATGTTGATGTGTCTGTGTGGTAAAGTTATTGTTTATAGAAATGGATTTGGGATAATACCAGAAGAAACTGCATGTATGTTGATGTGTCTGTGTGGTAAAGTTATTGTATGTAGAAATGGATTTGGAATGATACCAGAAGAAACTGCATGTATGTTATGTGTCTGTGTGGTAAAGTTATTGTATGTAGAAATGGATTTGGAATAATACCAGAAGAAACTGTATGTATGTTGATGTGTCTGTGTGGTAAAGTTATTGTATGTAGAAATGGATTTGGAATTATACCAGAAGAAACTGTATGTATGTTGATGTGTCTGTGTGGTAAAGTTATTGTATGTAGAAATGGATTTGGGATAATACCAGAAGAAACTGCATGTATGTTATGTGTCTGTGTGGTAAAGTTATTGTATGTAGAAATGGATTTGGGATAATATCAGAAGAAACTGTATGTATGTTGATGTGTCTGTGTGGTAAAGTTATTGTATATAGAAATGGATTTGGAATTATACCAGAAGAAACTGTATGTATGTTGATGTGTCTGTGTGGTAAAGTTATTGTTTATAGAAATGGATTTGGAATGATACCAGAAGAAACTATGTATGTTGATGTGTCTGTGTGGTAAAGTTATTGTATGTAGAAATGGATTTGGAGTTAATGATACCAGAAGAAACTATGTATGTTGATGTGTCTGTGTGGTAAAGTTATTGTTTATAGAAATGGATTTGGAATGATACCAGAAGAAACTATGTATGTTGATGTGTCTGTGTGGTAAAGTTATTGTTTATAGAAATGGATTTGGAATGATACCAGAAGAAACTATGTATGTTGATGTGTCTGTGTGGTAAAGTTATTGTATGTAGAAATGGATTTGGAATGATACCAGAAGAAACTATGTATGTTGATGTGTCTGTGTGGTAAAGTTATTGTTTATAGAAATGGATTTGGGATAATACCAGAAGAAACTGCATGTATGTTGATGTGTCTGTGTGGTAAAGTTATTGTATATAGAAATGGATTTGGAGTTAATGATACCAGAAGAAACTGTATGTATGTTATGTGTCTGTGTGGTAAAGTTATTGTATGTAGAAATGGATTTGGAATGATACCAGAAGAAACTATGTATGTTGATGTGTTTGTGTGGTAAAGTTATTGTATATAGAAATGGATTTGGAATGATACCAAAAGAAACTATGTATGTTGATGTGTCTGCATGGTGAGAGTACCATGATGATACTGTAGGGTCGTGAGTTTGACAGTCTGGGGGGCTACTGTTTCAAATGGCTCCATTAGATCAGTCAGTGTGAGCGATAACCCACCTGTATGAAATTTGGAATGTGGTTTTTTTTTTTTTTAGGTCTAAGTAAGATAAAACATCTAAGTGTACAATAAATGAGCAATTGTTAATATAGCTTGACCATCTTGCTAAGAAATGATGTTGCTGAAATTTGTATAAGGGATTTTTTTTTAATGATTGTTGGCAATTTTGTTTGTAGTATACTTTTATGAATAAAAAGTTTGTGCAGTTTACAATGTATCTATACAGTTTGCGACATTTTGAGCTGACAGCATAAATGGTTTATGTTTAGATATACCGTGGATATGTAGATGATCCTCGTAACACAGACAACGCCTGGATGGAAACCATAGCCATGAATTTCCATGACGACAATGGAGATAGCGTAGCCAATTTCAAGTTACATGCAGGTAAGTCGGTCAGCAGAGTCTTCTATCAGTGTGAGTGTACGGCTTTGTTTCTGTCTCTCAGTTCTCTGATTCTGTGATCCCCAGTGGGCATGCCAGAGGCTCTTTCATTATGAGAAGCAGCCTACCTTTATCTTCTGGAAATTTTGTGCCAGAAATTTCATCTTTGTCCTTTTTTCTTCTGTTTATTTTTTTCCCTGTTACTTCCTCTTTTTCTGCCTTTTCATTTCACTTACCTTTTTGCTTTCAAGAAAATCTTTTTCAGATTTTGTGTGTGTATCTAATTGACATTCGCTATCCACCGAAGACAAGGTGGTAGTATAAACCATTCTTGTATAATGCAGTTCTCCAATTTCATGTGGACTTGCTGCTCATTACACATAATCAGACTTCTGAGTGGATCATAGGGAAATAGCTGTTAGGTGAGCTGACCACATTCCACTATGTGGCTGCACTGTCTGCATCTTTGGTGGGTGTGTATGCTGGGTGTTTTTATGTTTCTATAATCCAGCCACTGATATTACTTACAGGATCTTTAACATGCCTGTTTGATAGTTTGTATGCATGTACATTGGCAGATTCGCACACACGTTGACCTGTGAGATTGGAAATAATATATGTCCACCAATTACCCACCAATCAGAGATGTATGTTAGCCAGATTGTACCCAGAACCCCCAGACTCTTAAGTATCACACTGCAGGAAACTTTTTTTCAATCAGTAACATAGGACCTCACATTATAGATTGGTATCTAACCACAAGATCACCAGTGTGTAGCAGATAGCTGTAGTATAGTCCAACAAACTGATGATGTATTGTTGTGTTCAGGGGACGATGCAGTAGGTGTCGTGATAGATCTGGGACGTAGTTTTGAAGCTGATAGATATGTCCAACAAACTGATGCTGTATTGTGTTGTTCAGTGGACGATGCAGAGTTGTCACACGTGATGGATTTGGACCGTAGTATTGAAGCTGTAGTATAGCCCAACCAAACTGATGATGTAATTGTTGTGTTCAGGGACAATGCAGTAGGTCCATGGATGGTATTGGACCGTAGTTTGGAAGCTGTAGTATAGTCCAACAAACTGATGATGTATTGTTGTGTTCAGGGGACGATGCAGTAGGTGTCCAGTGGATGGATCTGGACCGTAGTTTGAAGCTGTAGTATAGTCCAACAAACTGATGATGTATTGTGTTCAGGGGACGATGCAGTAGGTGTCCAGTGGATGGATCTGGACCGTAGTTTGAAGCTGTAGTATAGTCCAACAAACTGATGATGTATTGTTGTGTTCAGGGGACGATGCAGTAGGTGTCCAGTGGATGGATCTGGACCGTAGTTTGAAGCTGTACGCCAGTCATGTCGACTTCTTGGAAGGTACTGCCCAAAAACTGAATGCCAGCTGGTAATGGCAGCCATCCCCTGTTTCTCATGTTCATATGACGACACTGCTGCTGGCTTTCCCCTCACACGGTTTACACATCATCCTTCGGCTGATCTTCCCTTCACTGTTTGCTCCATGTTTCTTTTCTGTACAAGTGACAGAATTGGAGTGTAACAGCAGAGCACAGTCTTCTTTCATCACTTGTTTCATCTCATGGCATGTTTTCCTCTTTAAGCTGTGCTTGACTCAAGTTATCAGAATGGTGCAGAATTGCAGTTACGGCATTTGGACTGAAAACCCAGAAGTCTTTGAGGCAAATTGAAATGAGGAAATTGAAGACTTTGAAGGTATCTGAAACTGAATGGATTGTGCAGAAATTGTTTATGCACAGTAAGTGTTAGATGTGGAGTGTCTGTACGAAAATAATGACAAATTATCCATTCTTTCTGTCATGTTATCCTTGCATTACAGGACCTAAAATTGTACATTCACAGAATGATTAAATCTGTTTGATCTTTTGATTTTGCAGTCACTGAGGGACATACCCGGATAGTGAATAGTCGTTTGTCTGTTTCTTAGGTTCTTACATGAATGTATGGAATACTTGGCCCTCAGTGGTAGGTGATCAAGGCTGAAATGTTGGATGGATAGAGGGAAATCAAACACTGATCTCCCAACTGGCAGCATTTTGCACTGGGATGGAAAATTTTCCTCTAATTAGAGTAGTGTAAAAATTTTGTACCTCAAAAGCTGTAGTGTGCACATAATGTGCTCAGTGTAGGCAACAAAAGTGCTTAGAATGCACTCATATGCATTCTGTATTGTGATAACATTGACTACAATTGTCTGTCTTAGTGTCTACGGTCTGCTGAACTTCATGTCGCTGCATTTCGTAAAAAATGTGAAAATGAAACTAGTTTTTTTTGCCTCAAGACTTTACCAGCATGTAGGGCCTGTGCTGTGAACATTTTGGATCTTATCCATCACATGGCATCTGTAGCATCATTGCATATGTAATTTGTTCCAAGCATGGAGATATCATCTTAAAAAAACTGGATTTTGAAAGTCGAAAGTACTGTGAATGAGCAGAAAACTTGACTACGACCACTTTGATGTCTAACACCACAGCAGCGTCTTCTAAATCTCGCAAAGTTTGCGCCTGCATTGTTTCTCTTTGGTATTTTTCAGCTTGAAGAAATATCGGTGACACAACATTTGCCATTACACTTGCACTTGTGACATGGCATTGGTATGGTCACTTGGAGCTTCGCTTTTTGCAAAATGCATACATAGAATTATTAACATGCAGCTGCACCTTTTAGAATTGAAAATCGAAGCTGTTTGGTGTGTATTTATTTGATTAGAAATTGGCTGTCATTAGGGTTTGTTGTGAAGATGGATGTGATACCTGAAGAAAACATGGTTTGTGATGTCCCAACTGATCAGTGGTTAATGTGTCCAACCTGTGTAATGAATTGCTCGACTGGTATCAGGAGATTTATGAGTATTGTTGTACTCATGTTTCTCACTTTTGTCCTGTTGATGTATCACCGGCATCCATAGTTATTACGTTAGCCATGCTTACTGTATTCTTCAAATGTCAATCATGTTGTCATAAACTGTGATGTTATTTTGGTTGATGTAAATTTTACTTATGCTGACTTATTTCACTCACTGTTCTGTTATTATGTAACTTCTTTTGATATAATAAATAAATCATGTTGGTACCGAACAGTGTAAGTTACAATTGATCTAACATATCAAATTGATATTTATTCATGATTCATAACCATGTACCAACATGTCTTGTTGAAATAATGATGAACGTAGATAACAAAATTGCCTTCCATCTCTGCAAAGAAAATACTCCTCTGAAGAGCAGGGTATTTTTCCTTTTAAGACTTCTTGAAAATCTCTTCTTGAAAAACAAGTCTGAATGTCTGAGGTTACTCAGTAAATAATAGCTGGTGCAGGTGTTGAAAGTGTTCACTTTGTAACAATTCTGTCAGCACGAAAAAGTAAAAAGGTCTTCTTTAAGGTTCTAAACCTGGTGGAATATACAAAACAGCAGTCTGAGATTGGGTCCACAACATCAAGTGGGGTTGTAATGTATTGTCAGCTTGTGTAATTTTCTTTCTTCATCAACATGAAAAGAATGCATGAGTTGAAAAATGTAACTGTGATTCCTGCATAACCATCATTTATTCTGGACGTTTTCATATCTTTACTTTCCACAAAACTTCAGTATTTTTTTCAGTTTACTGAATAGTGTTAAGATATGTGATTAAGTGGACATATGATTGTTGTTGTTATTGTGTTTTTTTTAAGTTGCCATTCTTCTTGTGATGGAATTTTCATTTTCAAGGACAACATATAGAAGTGCTATTGTTATTCCCACCAGTGTGTGGTGATGTTGATGGATATTAAGTTTGTTGTTGTTAAAATTGTTTACTGAAAGTCATGTAGATTATTTTGTGATGATTGCCTACCTTACATGACAATCAGATTTTCTTTCTGTTTAGAGACTTCACATTGTATAGTTAGAGCAGATGTTTTACATGTTTTCAAGCTTCATTGGCACTTTACATAGCTGTTTTTGAAAGTAATCTGTGTGTATGAAATGTATAAAGCAGGAAAATGTGGAAGTAGTTGCAAGGTATTTTACTTCCTATTTTGTATTTGTTACAAACCTGACATCTTTTTAACAGATTATGTGTGCATTGTGTGTTTGTTCATGAAAACATTGATTGGTGTTAATTGTTGTGTGAATATAATGCAAATGTTTCAGTGAACGTCATAATCTGTATTCTGTTTGCATATCTCTTTTAACTTCAAGTTGAATTTTGAAAAATACATCTATAGGTAATCAGTTTGCAGCAGCAGAGAGTAAATCATGATTCACTTTCAAGATTAAGAATATTGCTTGCTAAGAATATATTAAAACTAGATGATATCACACTTACATTGATGGAATTGTATGATATTTAGTATTATTAAAAGTCATCATTTTGCATATGACAAAATGTATCTGTCCTAACCGTATTATCTTTGAAAAGTTCATACATTTTCCGCTATGGTCTGATGCTGTTTTTACACACTTGCAGGGATTTATCAATTTGTGTTCTTCATTTTAGTGTTGAGTCATGTGGTGCAGTGTTATTTACTTTACATGCATGTCTTGGGATTCAAAATTCAGTCAAAAGCAACTTCTTGACAGTGTGTAAGACGTTGGTTTTAGCAGTCATATTTGAAAGTAAAGCAATCAGCCCTTGATTTAAATCAAAAATACTTTTTTTTTTGCAGACAAGCGTTGCACATACAGTGCATTTTCACTTGTTTGTGTAGCTGTTCTGTTTTACTTTCCTATCAGGTGAGGGCGAATGATGATTGCAGAACTTAACATTTTCACAAGCTTGGAGTAAAAATCTTGTGTGCCTGATCCATAAAAGCGTGAAAATCAGCAAGCCAGATATTATTTTGCGATTGGTTACATTGGTGTATTTTGTTGTCAAAATGCTCAACAGTTCATCCAGCATTTTTGGGATTCGTGTTGTATCAGATTGTTTTGACTTGTTGTTGTATCAGATTGTACTGGTGTGTGCATGTGTGCGTGCGTAAAAGTTCATCCAGAGTAAGGTTCAGCTCATCAGTATGGCATAGTTTTACTGTTTGTAAAATATAATTGTTGAGTTTAGGATATTGAGACATTTTCATCAGAGCCAAACTGCAAGAAAACCAGGCTGGTCTCCTAAACATTGAGAGATTGTCTCATTGACATCAAGAGATTGTCTCATCATAACCAAAATGTTAAAATCAGGCCCATCGCCATGATGAGAATATTATGCCAGTGTTCCATTTCTCGTGGCTTTCTTCTTTTAAATTGTATTTCGGCTTTTACACCAAATTGAATAGTTCTCCTCCTCTTTCTGTGTATTTTGTAAAGACTGATTCAGGTCAACACAAAGTAAGATTCTGCTGATGTGTGTTGTTCTGTGTGTGTGTGTGTGTGTTGGTGTGTGTGTGTGTGTGTGTGTGTGTGTGTGTTGGTGTGTGTGTGTGTGTGTGTGTGTGTGTGTGTGAGAGACTATGAACAAAATCTGTCATAAAGGACCTTTACCGCTCCCCAAATGTTTTCTACGCCATCTGAATGACCACAGAAGCTAGCGCAGTTTTTAATGTATGATGATGACAACTTCCATCTAGGATTGAGACTTGAGTGACCGGGCTGTACTATACACTTACTGTCTTAACCCTTTGACTCCCACACCCTGTCCACCAACTGCAAAAACTTAACCCTTTGACTCCCTCACCTTACACGTCATTTACATGTAACCAAGATTATTCCAGTGGTAGGCTGATAAAATACCAGTATGAAATAATTTATAGACTAGGTAAACTTAGTCTAGGTAGGGCCTCAGGACCTGGCCAGCTCATGGGTTTATGTGCAGGCTTAAGACTTGTGCCATGATCATCATACACGTGGCACCTGTGTTATTAGTGCATATGGAATTCGTTCCGAGCGCAGAGACATCATCTTGAGAAACTGAAACCTATCCACCAGCTTCCTGCAGAAAGCTGGTGGATAGGGTGAGGGAATCAAAGATTAAGCTTTTGCTTTGCTACTATGGTTAATGCAGGATGTTGGTGAACAGAGTGTGGGAGTTGAAGGAATAAGATACCCTGGTGTCAACCAGGCTTGAAAGATACAGACACTTGTGGTATTGGAAGATTTGAGCATCACCCTCAACTGTCTTACTTTGTTTCATGTGTTTAATAATAGATGGGCATTAGCCAGAATTTGCTAGGTCTGGTCTAACTAAAAATCACAACAGGTTTTAATATGGCATGAGCATTTTTGGGTGTGCTGTTAATGGATACCTCATAGCTTTATTCTGAATTGTGAAAACTGAAAGTTGAAACAAAGAAGGGAGGGACCAGCCTCAAAAATCTGACATGAGTAGTAAAACATTTACCTGCTTATTTCTCAGTGAGCATAACATGACTGCTAGCTTTTGAGACAACTTTTACCAAATCTTTTAAAATATACTGCACAGGGAAAATGCAAAAACTTAAAGTGTTGCAACAGATGGAAAGACAACATGTAAAGGAAATTCAAGAAGTTTATATGTGAAGTTTCACAAATTGAATAACAAAGTTAGCATAACTCTGTTATGTATATTTCAGCGGGAAAGGGAAAGGGAAATTATTTTCATGGTTTGCCTGTGTTGCTTTCATTTACCTTAGTTTCACACGGTATCACCATTCATTTACCTTAGTTTCACAAGGTGTCATCATTCATTTACCTTAGTTTCACAAGGTGTCATCATTCATTTACCTTAGTTTCACATGGTATCACCATTCATTTACTTTAGTTTCACACGGTATCACCATTCATTTACCTTAGTTTCACAAGGTGTCATGATTCATTTACCTTAGTTTCACAAGGTGTCATGATTCGTTTACCTTAGTTTCACAAGGTGTCATAAATGCAAGCTTTGTTTTCATAGCAAGGAATGCATGGTTATTTTTTTGTGATCTGTTTTATCATCTGGTGTAAATAATTTTATATGTTCCATTCTGTTGGGGAAAAGGTCACGTTTCTTTGTCCAGTGTGTAAACTGTGGAAGTGAATTAGAAAGTAATGTTTGTGTCTAAAAAACCCTGTTGAATGTACCAGTTTTATACCTGTTTCAATTAGCTATGACATTAATTTTTATCAATAAAGTAAATCCAGCTATCATGATATAACCAACTTTTCTGTTTTTGTTATTTTGTTGAAACTATATTCACAAGAAAAAAAAAACCATTTGAGCTTTGCAAGTGTGTGTGCGTGTGCGTGCGTGCTTGTGTGCGCACATGCCTGAATGTGTTCTTGGTATTTTACATAGAAAAAGAACGGCTAACTTGTGATTGGAAAGAAAAAAAATAAACACTTCTCAAAAGAAGGCTACAGTCAGATTTCATGACAAATTCGTTTGATTTGAAAAACTTATTTTCTTGGGAGAACCAAGAAAAAACAGAGGGAGGGAGGAAAGGAGACAGAGAGAGAAAATGCATGCAAAGAGTTAACCCTTTGACGAGAACCCTATCCACCAACTGCAAAAACAACCGTTTGACACCCTCACCCTGTCCACCAGCTTCCTGCAGGAAGCTGGTGGACAGGGTGAGGGTATTAAATGGTTAAGTTTTTGCTTTGCTTTCACGGTTGGCAATGCAGGATGCTGGTGGACAGGATGTGGGAGTCAAAGGGTTAATTAAGTGCTTTATGCAACAACAGACGTTTTATTGAGACCGTGTGTCTTGGGACTGGACTAAAGCAGCAGTCACCGAGTTCTGAGGAATTTTGGTATTAGATTAGAACTCAGGAGGAGAGACAGACAGAGGATTGTGAATACAATATGCAATAGAATAAATTGCATTGAGAATATTAATCCAGTCACTACTGCCTATGCAAACACTGCACATTTCACAGAACTGATGTTAAAACCTTAGTGCAAAGCCAGAAACCAGCCATCCAAACAGCTGACTGAAAAAAAATTTGGGTGACCGATTTCAAAATTCTGCGTTTGTATGTGTCTGCTGGTTGGTATACAGTATTCTGCTCACACGTCACCAGTTGGTGAATAGGTTTAAAATCAATTAACACAGATAAGGGATGTGGAAAAGAGACTATGAATATTTGTACAAAGGATGTGGGAAAGAGGGATGTGAAATTTCATATAAGGGATGTGGGAAAGAGAGACAGTGAAATTTCATATAAGGGATGTGGGAAAGAGGGACGTGAAATTTCATATAAGGGATGTGGGAAAGAGAGACATGAAATTTCATATGAAGGATGTGGGAAAGAGAGACAGTGAAATTTCATATGAAGGATGTGGGAAAGAGAGACAGTGAAATTTCATATGAAGGATGTGGGAAAGAGAGACAGTGAAATTTCATATGAAGAATGTGGGAAAGAGAGACAGTGAAATTTCATATGAAGGATGTGGGAAAGAGAGAGACAGAGTGGAACATAATTTCATATGAAGGATGTGGGAAAGAGAGACAGTGAAATTTCATACAAGGGATGTGGGAAAGAGGGACGTGAAATTTTATACAAGGAATGTGGGAAAGAGGGACATGAAATTTCATATAAGGGATGTGGGAAAGAGGGACGTGAAATTTCATACAAGGGATGTGGGAAAGAGGGACGTGAAATTTCATACAAGGGATGTGGGAAAGAGGGACGTGAAATTTCATATAAGGGATGTGGGAAAGAGACGTGAAATTTCATATAAGGGATGTGGGAAAGAGACGTGAAATTTCATATAAGGGATGTGGGAAAGAGAGACGTGAAATGTCATATAAGGGATGTAGGAAAGAGAGACGTGGGGATATTTCATATAAGGGATGTGGGAAAGAGACGTGAAAATATTCATATAAGGGATGTGGAAGAGAAGAGGGACGTGGAAATTTCATATAAGGGATGTGGGAAAGGAAAACAGTGAAATTTCATATGAAGGATGTGGGGGAAAGAGAGACAGTGAAATTTCATGTACAGGATGTGGAAAAGAAAGACTGATAAATTTCGTACTTTTTATTAAGACAAATGTATACAGTCACACCCATGTTACAGTGGCTGTATATGGCAACAGGCAGCGCAGGCGAGCAACTAAAAGCACACTGGGTACACAATACAGACAAACATTATTTGTTTTTCTAAGTATGTAGGCTACTATGTTCACATCAACGTTTTGGCACAGTGATGCAACATTCACAAATGCCTATCAATTAACATCAGGAAGAGAGTTCTTGAATGTTATGTAGAACCAATACTGTTGTACGGTTGTGAGGCGTGGACAGTCAGCAAGCAAAGCCAGAACAAGATTGAGGCAGCCGAGATGTGGTTTCTAAGAAGAATGTTGAGAGTTCCATGGACAGCAAAGAAAACAAATAAATTAGACAGTCTTGATGGAGGCAGACACAAGTAGATCATTCATTTTAAGGAAGATTAGGAAAAGACAGGCAACATTTATAGGCCATTTTATGAGGAAAGGGGAATTGGAGCACCTGGTCACAACGAGAAAGCTGGAGGGAAAGAGAGCACCAGGTAGACCCAGGGAGAAGATACTTGACGGACTCGCAGAGTGGCTGAGGACAAGGAGGGTGGAAGAGATGCTTGAGGCAACAAGAGATAGAGACAGATAAAAGTCCATGATCGCCAACGCCATGTGGCAAGGCACCGTGATGATGATGATGATGATGCAATGTTCACAGCTGGGCGATTTAAGGACCACTGCACCAGTCAGTTTAATCTTACCTGGGTACCTTTCGTCTGCTGGGGGAAAAGGTGATTTTTCTGATCTCCTGGTTCAACACGTGTGCTGACCTGTTAGCACCTACTCCCCCTTCATATGAATATGCACTTAGAACATCAACATTGCACGTTAAAGATCCCCTATGTCATTATTGGTGGATCCATGAATGAAAACATAACAGTCGATGGAGAACCCCTCGAAGCTGTGCAACACTTCGAATAGCTCGAGTCATACAAGTCAGCTGATGCCACATTTAGCAGAGACATCAAAGCAAGAATTGCCCAAGCCAAACAAAGAATGGTCCATCTTACTAACAGTTGGAAAGGCACATATTTAGGAAATGAGCTCAAACTTAAAACACTGCAAACATCAGTTTGGCCCGTTGTGTTATATGGAAGTGAAGGTTGGACTCTTAAAGCTGCAGGTGAAAACAGAATCAAAAGTGCAGAGATGTGGTTCTACAGAAGATTCCTAAGAACACGCTGGACTGAAAGACGAACAAACTAAAGCATCCTGGAAGAACTGAACAAACAACCTGAACTCTTAGGCCTGGTTAGGAAAAGGAAAAGGAAATACTTTGGACATGCTAAGAGACATCAGAGCTGCCATGTAATGAAGACTGTGGCCCAGGGCAAAATGGAGGGCAAGAGATGACAAGGAAGACCGCTGACTTCTTATGTAGAGAACACAGCCAAGTGGACGAAGTTGCCGAAAGGAGAAATCTACAGGACTGTGGACAGAGGGGAATGCAGACAGCTGACGGGGCATGTATCAGCGGCTACCATCAAGACTGATGTCACTGACAGGTAACAGGTATGTCATGTCATGTCAGTGTCCTGCGGCTTATGGAAACGGGACAATATCCAGTATGCACGTCCACTGACGGTGACGTATGCAGACTGTGCACTTATATACTGCTTGTAGAGTGTAGGCACAAACACAACACACACACACACACACACACACAACAACACACATAATATATATATATATATATATATATAATTATATATATATATGCATCCAAAAAAACCTGAAAGAAAAAGAGAACCATGAACACACTGTAATCTCTACATAACAACAGTACTGCACTCAAGCAAACCCTAACAACAAGCAACAACAGACCAACACCACTAGCCACAAACACAAATGCCTCTGCTTATCATTTTCGCGAAAGGGCAAACACAAACATATATTTGATCACATTTTAACATTTCATTTTAGATGCTTCATGGCTGTAAACCATACAAACGCGAACAGACAAGCCTGTTCCTCATCAAATTTGAAATGTTCCATGGCACAACACAAACGTGAACCAGTCAGTATTTCTTCAATATGTACTTTACTGTCTCACTAATCTCTTGCAGGCAAGGCAGATAAGCGAGCAGATAAGCTAACCCTTTGACTCCTGCACCTTGTCCTTCACCATCCTGCATTGTCAACCATGCTAGCAAAGCAAAAACTTAACCCTTTGACTCCCTCAACCTATCCACCAGCTTCCTGCAGGAAGCTGGTGGACAGGCTGAGGGAGTCAGAGGGTTAAGTTTTTGCAGCTAGTGGACAGGGTGCGGGAGTCAAAGGGTTAGGCTGGAAACAACAACAGCCACTTGATCTGCTGAAATCATCACCTCCAGAGTATTGGATTTCCAGGGGGAAAAATTCTAGTGAATGGACTAGCAAAACTGTAAGGAAAAAGACAGAAAGACTGAAGCAGACAGAGAAATGAGACGGCATATTACAGAAAGAGGGTTGACTGCACCCCGAAAATGAGGTTATTATTTAGCATTTAACCACACTGGGTATTTCTCAAACTTCATTTTAAAATGTGCCTGATTTCAAACTTTAATAACCCTTTCCCATTTTATCCCTCGGCAGCCCGCCGACCGGGAAACCCCACTTTATATTTACACTCGCCGCAGCCCCGCCTGTCGCTTAGGTCCGGTGGGGAATTTCCATCACGCTCTAAGCACGGAGGGTTACACACACCTCATAAATGAAGTTTCCCGTGAAAGTCAGGATAAACCAATGAAAGAATGATGCCGAGTCTGGTACCACACATCACCTCATTTACAAGATATCGGTCAGCGTGTGACCTTTTCATTCACACGCTTTGGGGAATCTCCGAATACTAGGAAGAATTTCTGAGCAGAATCTGCAAAAAGGATAGCGTCGAGACTCATCACATGATAAGTATACTAAGACTCTTTATTTGTTAAGTATACTTTGTCATATATAAGTATACTAAGACTATTTGTTAAGTATACTCTGACTAGATCCTACACAAAAAGAACTACAGATAGAAAGAGAGACTCAGAGAATAACTTAAAACCAAATGAAAAACACACTGTAAATACACTGGAATGTTACTTGCCCTAAGTATAAAACCATCTTAAACAATTAATGCCCTGAACACATGAACTAAACTCTGACTGATCCCTTAGTTCAATGATGCAGTACTGCTATCTCTTAGTTCACAACACAGAATTTACAATACAAACTAATATCATCTAAGCCTACTCATGTTCTAGACATTTTTCTCAATTTCTATTTCCAAAGTTCCCCCCATTTTTTCTTTTGCCGCTGCAAAGGATTGTTGGAGCTGATCACCGAGTTGGATTCAAAATAATGAAAATATTCACAGTTTTGTCTCTAAAACAAAACTTTAAAAATTTCAATCCTACACAACAAAAATACAAACAAAACAACCAACTACCATGTGAAAAATTTTTGTTCAGATCTAAAACTTGTCAAACCAAACAACGTAACATCACAATCATACACAACAGATAATTATGTCAGAACCGGAGGTTGGTCCCCTTAATCATCTTCTGACTGAGCAGACGATTCCCGTGACGACCAGAACTCCTTCTTGAGGGACAGGTTGAACATGGAGTAGGCAGGGTCGCCCGTCACTTCCCGCTCTACGGTGATGAAGTTGGGTAGTGTCACCAGGTCACGGTCCTGAGCCGTGAAAGTCTCCAGCAACATCAGTCCCTGACATCTGTCATAATCACACACAGATATTTGTAAAATGGACAACTATGCTTAAACACCAGTAAATAAGGCTACTGCAACCATCACACTCAAATATTCGTAAAATGGACATCTATGTGTAAACCTTTGACTCCTGCATCCTATCCATCAACCACAAAAACTTAACCCTTTGACTTGCTCACCCTATCCACCAGCTTCCTGCAAAAAGCTGGTGGATAAGGTGACGCAGTCAAAGAGTCAAGTTTTTGCTTTGCTAGCATGATTGACAGCGAAGGGTGCCGGTGGACAGGGTGCAGGAGTCAAAGGGTTAAGCACCAGTAAATAAGGCAACCACCACACACAAATATTCGTAAAATGGGCAACTACGCGTAAACACTGGTAAATCAGGCGGGGAAAAAAAATTGCCTAGTGGCTTAATTCAATGAAATTAAAAAAATATTTTTATGAAATCAATTAAAAACCTTTTCACTACTGTAACTTCCAATCAATGACCTGTAAGCAGAGTACAGTAACCATAAATCAGCAATCTGTAAACAGAGTGCCATAGCTGCCAACATGCACAAACAAACACAGGAGTTTATATACTGAAAACAGTCACCTGAATTTTTTCAGATACCTGTTTGGATGGCTGGTTTCTGGCCATGCATCAACCCTTTGATGCCTTCACCCTATCCACCAACTGCAAAAACTTGACCCTTTGACTCCCTCACCCTTTCCACCAGCTTCCAGCCTTGAAGGCATGGCTGACAATGCAAGACGCCGATGGACAGGGTGTGGGAGTCAATGGGTTGAGGTTGTGAAATCAGTACCATGAGCTGTGCAGAGTTGGCACTGGTGATAGTGAAAAGGTTTTAAAAAGCCAGCTGCCCTAAGAATCTACAGGCCCCCAAAAAGTCCAGGGTTCTATCCTCCAATGGACAAGAGATTTATCTCCCCACTCCTTTAGACCTCGAGTGATGCTAGCCTTCTGGATGACATGATAAATTGAGGTCCTGCGTGTTGCACTAAAATGTGTGAAAGAACCAATGGTAAACTTGTGAAAAAAAAAAAAAAGAAATACAAAACCAACATCCGTAAATGTCCCTGGTCTCAAAATCCAAAATGAAAACTCAACAGTATCATGACCAATCAAAACTCAACAGTATCATGACTATCGAAAACAACAGTATCATGACCAATGAAAATTCAACAGTATCATGACCAATGAAAACTCAACAGTATCATGACCAATGAAAACTCAACAGTATGACTACTGAAAACTCAACAGTATCATGACTATCGAAAACAACAGTATCATGACCAATGAAAACTCAACAGTATCATGACCAATGAAAACTCAACAGTATCATGACCAATGAAAACTCAACAGTGTCATGACTAATGAAAACTCAACAGTATCATGACTAATGAAAAACTCAACAGTATCATGACTAATGAAAACTCAACAGTATCATGACCAATGAAAACTCAACAGTATCATGACCAATGAAAACTCAACAGTATCATGACCAATGAAAACTCAACAGTATCATGACTACTGAAAACTCAACAGTATCATGACTATCGAAAACAACAGTATCATGACCAATGAAAACTCAACAGTATCATGACCAATGAAAACTCAACAGTGTCATGACTAATGAAAACTCAACAGTATCATGACCGATGAAAATCTCAACAGTATCATGACTAATGAAAAACTCAACAGTATCATGACTAATGAAAACTCAACAGTATCATGACCAATGAAAACTCAACAGTATCATGACCGATGAAAACTCAACAGTATCATGACCAATGAAAACTCAACAGTACCATGACTAATGAAAACTCAACAGTATCATGACTAATGAAAACTCAACAGTATCATGACTAATGAAAACTCAACAGTATCATGACTAATGAAAACTCAACAGTATTGTGACTAATGAAAACTCAACAGTATCATGACTAATGAAAACTCAACAGTGTCATGACCAATGAAAACTCAACAGTATTGTGACTAATGAAAACTCAACAGTATCATGACCAATGAAAACTCAACAGTGTCATACTTATGAAAAACTCAACAGAATCGTGACTAATGAAAACTCAACAGTATCATGATTAATGAAAACGTATTGTGACTAATGAAAACTCAACAGTATCATGACCGATGAAAACTCAACAGTATCATGACTAATGAAAACTCAACAGTATCGTGACCAATGAAAACTCAACATATCATGACTAATGGAAACTCAACAGTATCATGACTAATGAAAACTCAACATATCATGACCAATGAAAACTCAACATACAACTAATGGAAACTCAACAGTATCATGACTAATGAAAACTCAACAGTATCGTGACTAATGAAAACTCAACAGTATCGTGACTAATAAAAACTCAACAGTATCATGACTAATGAAAACATCAACAGTATCGTGACTAATAAAAACTCAACAGTATCATGACCAATGAAAACTCAACAGTATCGTGACTAATGAAAACATCAACAGTATCATGACCAATGAAAACTCAACATATCATGACCAATGAAAACTCAACAGTATCGTGACTAATGAAAACTCAACAGTATCGTGACTAATAAAAACTCAACAGTATCATAATGCTACCAATTTTGAAGAACAAGGTCTCCCAACAGTGTAAAAATCGCTACTCACAGTTCCGTAGCTTTCGATGGCGTTCTCGCCATCTTCATCAGCGCTCTAATGCTGTCTGCGTGAATCTCTACTCAGATCTCGCGAACATGGGATGAACCCAGTTCACGAGATCGAATCAGAGAATGGTACACCGGGGGCAGGGTGTAACGGCCCCGGTCCCTGTTGAGCGGGGGGTTGGTGGCTGCGATGTAGATGGCCTCCTTGACTCCTCGCTGGAACCACTTATTTTCTCTGTCCAGGATGTTGACATTGTCCGCACTGAATTGATGTTTTTCGGCGTGTAGGTGTGCTCCTACTGGAGAAGAGTCCCTCTTGTGTTCTGTTAGTCTCTTCTGAAGGGGGCGTTCAGTTTCACCGACATAATGTTGGTTACAGTCCTGGCAGTCTATTCTGTATATAATGCCAGCTTTGTCGAGTTTGCTGGTTTTGTCCTTGGGGGTGACCAGCTGGCTGCGTATGGTGTTGGAAGGTTTGGAATGTACAGCCACCCCCAGTTTTCTGATCTTTCTGGACAGAGCGTCACTCACACCTCCTACGTATGGGATGGTGATGTGTCCCTTGCGCTGGTGTTGTTTCACTGGCTGTTGGGATGCGGTGTTGGATTTCCTGCCTCCCGGGCTGTTCCAGGCCCACTTTTTGTAGCCCGAGATGGTGAGCACTTTTTTCAGGTGGTTTGTCTCCTTGTCTTTTGCCTCTTGGGTACTGCATATGGTGTTAGCTCTGTGGGTAAGGGTTCGAATCACTCCCAGTTTGTGTTCAAGGGGCTGGTGGCTGTCGAACTGTAAATATTGGTCCGTATGAGTTGGTTTACGGTAGACCGAGAAGGATAGAATGCCATCAGTTCTGGTGATGAGGGTGTCCAGCATGGCTATGGAGTTGTTCTGTTCCACTTCCCTCGTGAATTTGATGGCTGGGTGTTGGTTGTTCAGATGTTCTGTGAACTGTTCGACCAGTTGCTGGGGGAGGATAGTCATGGTGTCGTCTACGTAGCGCCCCCAGTATCGTGGTGGGGAGTGGAAAGAAGCCAATGCTTTCTCTTCAAAATCCTCCATGAACAGGTTGGCTACTATTGGGCTTACTGGGGAGCCCATGGCTGCTCCTTCTTTTTGTTGGTAGAATTCACCTTGGAAGGTGAAGTAGGTGGTGGTGAGGCAGCAGGACAAGAGTTCACATACGTCGTCCACTGTGAGAGATGTACGTTGGTGGAGGGTTTGGTCGTTTTGTAACCTTCGGCGTATGATCTCTATGCTTTCTTTCACTGGTACGCTGGTAAATAGGGCAGAGACATCATATGACACAAGGAGTTCATCATGAGCGAGGGTGTAGTTACTCAGTTTTTCCACTAGGTCAGCACTGTTGTGGATGTGATGATCTGTGTGTCCTACGAGAGGTGATAGGATGTCCGCCACAAATCTAGCCGTCTCATACATGATGGAACCTCTGGATGCGACTATGGGACGGAGGGGGACTTCTTTCTTGTGGACTTTGGGTAGACCATAGAACTTGGGGACGTCGGACACAGTTGGGTATAATTTCCTGTACTGTTCTAATGACAGGCGGTCCGTCTCTTTCAGGCGTTTCAGTGTGTCTTTCAGTTTGTTGGAAAACTTGGAAGTAGGATCTTTCTTGAGGCGTTCATATGTTGTAGTATCTTCCAGAAGTTTGCTTGCCTTCTCATAGTACATGGGTCTAGGCATGATGACTGTGGCACGACCTTTGTCAGCTGGTAGGATCATCGTGGCGTGTTCGTTCTTTAAATCCGCCAGAGCCCGTCTTTGGTCCGGTGTTAAGTTGGATTTCGGTAGTTTGGCCTGTTTCATGATTCTGACACAGTCTGATCTTAAGTGTGTGGCTTCTTCTGAATTAGGGCCAATATACCTGCAAGCTGTTTCAATGCTTGTGATGAGGTCTACCACTGGAAGCTTGTTAGGGGCTACGGCGAAATTTAGTCCTTTCTCTAGTACTTCCTGTTCTGGTTTAGTGAGTTGGCGATCTGATAGATTGATCACCCACCTCTCTTTGGTCTTTCTTTTTGTTTCTTCCGGTACAGGTGTAATCTCGCTTTTGTCATTCTGTTGTCTCCTGTTGTTTTTTGGTGCTAGAAGTTCGAATTTCTTTCGATGGCGTTGGCGTACTTTGTCCCATTCTATTCGTCGTGTGTTGTTTAGCCACTCTTTGATTTCGGAGAGCATAGCATCTGGTAGTGTGCTAGAGCTCAGTCTTTCCTCGAGGTCTTGGATTTTCCCTTCCAGACAAGTGATGCGGGTGTTGATTTGCTTGATGCGTTCGTTCATGAGTGCTCGTTGTGCCTGATTGATGATATTATTTGCTGCTGTTCCTTTCATCGAAGTTTTGATTTTTAGGCTGGTGGGAAAGACGCCGTGATGTTTGCAGTGCAGTGTGAAGTGTAGATGGTTCCTGAACTTCGCTAGGGAGCGGTGTAATTTCTCTGATTCACGAAAGGTAGTGATGATCGTCCGATCGTAATCGCGAATGAGACGTAGGGGAAGTTTCAACAGTTGGGGGGTAGACATAATGCTACCAATTTTGAAGAACAGTATCATGACCAATGAAAACTCAACAGCATCGTGACTAATGGAAACATCAACAGTATCATGACTAATAAAACCTCAACAGTATCGTGACTAATGAAAACTCAACAGTATCATGACCAATGAAACTCAACAGTGTCATGACATGAAAAACTCAACAGAATCATGACTAATGAAAACTCAACAGTATCATGACTAATGAAAACATATTGTGACTAATGAAAACTCAACAGTATCATGACCAATGAAAACTCAACAGTATCATGACTAATGAAAACTCAACAGTATCATGACCAATGAAAACTCAACAGTATCATGACCAATGAAAACTCAACAGTATCATGACTAATGGAAACTCAACAGTATCATGACCAATGAAAACTCAACAGTATCATGACTAATGAAAACTCAACAGTATCATGACCGATGAAAACTCAACAGTATCGTGACTAATGGAAACTGAACAGTATCATGACCAATGGAAACTCAACAGTATCACGACCAATGGAAACTCAACAGTATCATGACTACTGAAAACTCAACAGTATCATGACCGATGAAAACTCAACAGTATCGTGACTAATGAAAACTCAACAGTATCGTGACTAATAAAAACTGAACAGTATCACTCAACAGTATCGTGACTAATGAAAACTCAACCGTATCATGACTACTGAAAACTCAACAGTATCATGACTACTGAAACTCAACCGTATCATGACTACTGAAAACTCAACAGTATCATGACTACCGAAAACTCAACAGTGTCATGACTACTGAAAACTCAACAGTGTCATGACTACCGAAAACTCAACAGTATCATGACTAATGAAAACTCAACAGTATCATGACTAATGGAAAACTCAACAGTATCATGACTAATGAAAACTCAACAGTATCGTGACCAATGAAAACTCAACAGTATTGTGACCAATGAAAACTCAACAGTATTGTGACTAATGAAAACTCAACAGTATCATGACTAATGGAAAACTCAACAGTATCGTGACCAATGAAAACTCAACAGTATCGTGACCAATGAAAACTCAACAGTATCACGACCAATGAAAACTCAACAGTATCGTGACCAATGAAAACTCAACAGTATCGTGACCAATGAAAACTCAACAGTATCGTGACCAATGAAAACTCAACAGTATCGTGACAATAAAAACTCAACAGTATCGTGACTAATGGAAAACTCAACAGTATCGTGACCAATGAAAACTCAACAGTATGGTGACTAATGGAAAACTCAACAGTATCGTGACCAATGAAAACAACAGTATCGTGACCAATGAAAACTCAACAGTATCATGACTATCGAAAACTCAACAGTATCGTGACCAATGAAAACTCAACAGTATCATGACTATCGAAAACTCAACAGTATCATGACCAATGAAAACTCAACAGTATCGTGACCAATGAAAACTCAACAGTATCGTGACCAATGAAAACTCAACAGTATCGTGACCAATGAAAACTCAACAGTATCGTGACCAATGAAAACTCAACAGTATCGTGACTACTGAAAACTCAACAGTATCGTGACTAATGAAAACTCAACAGTATCGTGACTAATGAAAACTCAACAGTATCATGACTAATGAAAAACTCAACAGTATCGTGACCAATGGAAAACTCAACAGTATCATGACATATGAAAACTCAACAGTATCGTGACAATGAAAACTCAACAGTATCGTGACCAATGAAAACTCAACAGTATCGTGACTAATGGAAAACTCAACAGTATCGTGACTAATGAAAAACTCAACAGTATCGTGACAATGGAAAACTCAACAGTATCGTGACTAATGGAAAACTCAACAGTATCGTGACAATGGAAAACTCAACAGTATCGTGACTAATGGAAAACTCAACAGTATCGTGACTAATGGAAAACTCAACAGTATCGTGACTAATGGAAAACTCAACAGTATCGTGACTAATGGAAAACTCAACAGTATCATGACCAATGGAAAACTCAACAGTATCGTGACTAATGGAAAACTCAACAGTATCGTGACTAATAGGAAAACTCAACAGTATCGTGACTAATGGAAAACTCAACAGTATCGTGACTAAGGAAAACTCAACAGTATCATGACTAATGGAAAACTCAACAGTATCGTGACTAATGGAAAACTCAACAGTATCGTGACTAATGAAAACTCAACAGTATCGTGACTAATGGAAAACTCAACAGTATCGTGACTAATGAAAACTCAACAGTATCGTGACTAATGGAAAACTCAACAGTATCATGACTAATGAAAAACTCAACAGTATCATGACTAATGGAAAACTCAACAGTATCGTGACTAATGAAAACTCAACAGTATCATGACTAATGAAAAACTCAACAGTATCATGACTAATGGAAAACTCAACAGTATCGTGACTAATGAAAACTCAACAGTATCATGACTAATGAAAAACTCAACAGTATCATGACTAATGGAAACTCAACAGTATCATGACTACTGAAAACTCAACAGTATCGTGACTAATGAAAACTCAACAGTATCGTGACTAATGAAAACTCAACAGTATCGTGACTAATGAAAACTCAACAGTATCGTGACTAATGAAAACTCAACAGTATCATGACTAATGAAAAACTCAACAGTATCATGACTAATGAAAAACTCAACAGCATCGTGACTAATGAAAAACTCAACAGTATCGTGACTATCAACCCCATCCTGATTCTTCATCATACGAAACTTGTATCAGAATCCTGAGATCATCATCCTGCCTTTGCTCATAGCAACCACAAGTAGACATGCATATGTACATACAGACAACCTAAGAACATACCACCATAATAGACAAGCCAAACTGACCAGACTCATCTAATCTTGTGGCCAGTTTGGTTGTTGGAAGGGAGGGGTGAGTGATGAGGAAGGAGAAGACGGAATCCTCTAATGGAGGTGTGGATTCGAATCCCACCACTGCCACCATGTTTCGTGATCTTGTATGTTAGACTAGGCTACCCCAAACCTTAGAAAACTGTACAATACAGAAGATGAAGTGAAGATGCGATCTATGACAGTTTCCCATTGTCCAGATAATATAATTGTATATAATATGCTCTCTATAATTTTCCATTGCTTTTATTCTTTCTCCCCATTTTAGCCGTGTGCGTGTGCGTGTGTGTGTGTGTGTGTGTGTGTGTGTGGGGGGGGGGGGGGTGCGCGTGCGTGTGTCTGCTTTAGCGCTTAGATTTGATTTTATCAAGATTTTGCGCTATACAAATAAAGTATTGTATTGTATTGTATAGAAGCCTCCCTTACGCTTGAATGCACATGTCCGGAAAGTCTATTATCAATCGCTTAAAGAGTAAGTTATCTGCTGCACTACTCCTACAAGGTATTGCCACATCCTAGGATGCAGCAAGAAGCAATTCAGATATACAAGGCTGGTCCATTCTTTGATACTAGCCACCCAGCTCTTCCTCTGCAAACTTCAATAATGGCCTTCTTTCAGTGTACCCTGAAGGATGGTCTTGGATAGCGTGTCATGGAGGAGATACGACCAAACCAAGCAAGCTTGCGTTGTTTCTGTTGCCAGAAGCCTTTCCTGTGAGAATAATAAGATGCTGACCTTAACCTTGTTTCAACATCATCATCATCATGATCATCATGAGCCCTGCCGCATGACACTGGCAATCACGGCCCTCTATACAAATCTATCCCTTGTCGCTGCAAGTACATCTTCCACCCTTTGTACATCTTCCACCCTTTGTACATCTTCCACCCTTTGTACATCTTCCACCCTTTGTACATCTTCCACCCTTTGTACATCTTCCACCCTTTGTACATCTTCCACCCTTTGTACATCTTCCACCATTTTTCTGTCCTCAGCCACCCTGCAAGTCCGTCCAATATTTTCTCCCTGGGTCTACCTACTGTTCTCTTTCCCTCCAGCTTTCCTGTTGTGACCAGGTGCTCCAATTCCCTTTTCCAAATAAAATGCCCTATAAATGTTGCTTGACTTTTCCTAATCTTCTTTATTAATGATCTTCTTGTGTCTGCCTCCATCAAGACTGTCGTTTATGTATATATATCCCTGTTTCATATGGATTCAATTCTTTCGCACAAGGCGACTACATGAAGCAGTTTCCTTGGGGAACCTGGCGTCAAAGGCTTGACTTCTTTTAATTTAAGACTAGGTAACAATGCCCAAGTTTCACACTCAAAGAGGACAGAGACTATAAGTGATATGTACTGTCTGTACCTGATGGTGAAGCTGAAGCAAAATGAACACAGCTATGATAATCTAGCCATGTTTTTGCTATTGTAGACCGGCACTTGTGGTCTGTAAAGATGCTAACAAGAATAATGTGATATGCATCTGACTGTGTAGAGCTTAGATATCAGTATCTGTAAACATGATTACCAAGCATACCACACATGGTAAACATGACAAAGCATAAGTATGTATTGGTAAACTTTATGACTGAACATAAGTGTTAATAAACCATCAAAAAGAAGCATATATATATACATGTATGTATGTATATATTTATACATCTATCTATATATATGTATGTATGTATATATTTATATATCTATCTATATACATGTATGTATATATTTATACATCTATCTATATATATGTATGTATGTATATATTTATATATCTATCTATATACATGTATGTATGTATATATTTATATATCTATCTATATACATGTATGTATATATTTATATATCTATCTATATACATGTATGTATGTATATATTTATATATCTATCTATATACATGTATGTATATATTTATACATCTATCTATATATATGTATGTATATATTTATATATCTATCTATATACATGTATGTATATATTTATATATCTATCTATATACATGTATGTATGCATAATAAAACATATATATATATACATATATGTTATGTATATATTTATATATCTATCTATATATATGTATGTATGTACATATATATGCATATGCTTGTTTAATTACAAAATTATATCTGTCTCTTGAGCTTCTAAATTACATTCCTCCCCCCCCCCTCCCCTCTCTCTCTCTCTGTATGTGTGTGTGTGTATATACATATATATATATATACATATATACATACATTTTTTTTTTTTCATTTGTTTGTATATGTATTTATATATATAGTATGTGTTCATGTATATATGTATGTATGTGTGCGCGTGTGTGTGTGTGTCTGTGTGTGTATGCGTATGCTTATTCAGTCTGTTTCGGTTGTTATCAATCTCAATAAAAGTTTGTTTTTTTTTCCTTTTTGTATGTATACAAATGTATACAGAACATAATATGACAATCAACAATAGTACAAGTATATGGGGACAGTGAGCATAGGCATAGAGGACAATCAAATGCAAGCATTTATACACAGGATTACAAGCATGTATAAACAGGCTACACAAGCAGAAGCAAATTTATGTACACATGCTAAACACAAGCATAATTATATGCCTTTATATGTTGAACAAAAAGGTAACTGAACACAAGAGCAAGTCATTAACCCTTTGCCTCCTCTCTATCAAGACATTAACAAGAAAGGACTAAAACACACTGGCCATGTGGCACATAGCAAACAAGAGCAAATAATTAACCCTTTGACTCCTTCTCTCTATCAAGACATTAACAAGAAAAGACTAAAACACACTGGCCATGTGTCACGTAGCAAACAAGAGCAAATAATTAACCCTCTGACTCCTTCTCTCTATCAAGACATTGACAAGAAAAGACTAAAACACACTGGCCATGTGTCACGTAGCAAACAAGAGCAAATAATTAACCCTTTGACTCCTCTCTATCAAGACATTAACTTTGATTAACAAGAAAAGACTAAAACACACTGGCCATGTGTCACGTAGCAAACAAGAGCAAATAATTAACCCTTTGACTCCATCTCTCTATCAAAACATCAACAAGAAAAGATTAAAACACACTGGCCATGTGTCACGTAGCAAACAAGAGCAAATAATTAATACAGCCCAGCCGACTACTAGAGCCATATCAGGGCTAACATCACGTCAAAAATGACAACCCGTTGAGATAAAAGACAACAGTTAAAAACCATGCTCACTTTTAACCTTGCAATTAAAGAAAAACACTTAAAAATCATACGGGTGAAATCTATTGATCTCTTTTAAAAACTGGAAAATTGCACCAGGAGGGATATGTGAGTGCATGTGTGTGTCTGTATGTCAGTGTGTGTAAATGTGTATATCTTTGCAATATTTCCATGCACAAATGAATGCAGGTACATGAGCATGTGTGTGTCCTGTATGTTCATGTGTGTAAATGATGTATATCCTTGCATATATTTCCAAGCACAAATGAATGCAGGTTCATGAGTGCATGTGTTGTCTGTATGAAAGTGTAAGTGTGTATATCTTTGCATATATTTCCATGCACAAATGAATGCAGGTTCATGAGTGCATGTGTGTGTCTGTATGTCAGTGTGTGTAAGTGTGTATATCGTTGCATATATTTCCATGCACAAATGAATGCAGGTACATGAGTGCATGTGTGTGTCTGTATGTCAGTGTGTGTGTGTGTAAGTGTGTATATCTTTGCACATATTTCCATGCACAAATGAATGCAGGTACACACAGTAAAATGGCCTTAAGCAAGTTATCATTACACTCTTTAAAGATAGCTAGAAATCCCTTAAAGAATATATTCTCGACCAAACCTTCAGTGTCTAATAAGCTTTCAGAGTGCATAGTGTTTAACATGACTATGACACACTATAAGTGCGCTAGTCACCAAGCCATGCTGAGTAGCATTCATAATACTATGGACAATGGATACAACGGAAACAATGGAAAATATATAGAAAGAACATGTCAATGAGCCAGAAGACATTGGAAATAGTTTGATAAACTTCTGCGATTTTGGTAACAGATGTGAGAAAATTATGTTATTTTAGAAACAGATGTGAGAAAGAATATAAGAAAATATAATGAAGGAACAAGGCAGCTGATACAACAGTGTAACACTCAGAATGTTTTCATATACGGCGGTCTGGGTACAACAGAAAAGAATAATATGGAAATACAAGTTTATCATGAGAAGCAGAATTTTTGGGTAAATTACTCCAAAGTCCACAGCAATATTTACTGACTGAAAAAAGTTTTCACACACACACACACACACACACACACACACACACACACACACACAACACACCACACCAACACACACACACAATCTCTCTTCTCTCTCTCTCTCTTATTTCATGCTGTCATAAACAAAATTTGTTCTTGTTTGTGTTCTCTCTCACTCACAAACGCCCTCTCTCTTGAATATGAACTTATAGAGAGCTGGCCCAGTGAGTGTTACGTTCAATTTTTTCTTTCTCAAACCTAACACAAAACTCACATAAAGACAAGAAGTCCACAACTAAAATAACTCATTTTCCAATATACAGACAAAGCCTTGCTTCAGCAAATCTACTGAACTCCTTTAGAAAGTAAAACTACATAAAAGTGGAAATAGATAAAAGGAGAGAAAATCCAATAGTTACAATAGTAATGACATGTATGAGGCATTAAATCTTGATACATATATATCAAATCAAAGCACACACTCTCATCATTCACTCTAACATTCATTCATAGAGACAAAACAGACCTTAGGGGTTAGGCACTGAGGAAAAGCACATGCAACTGGAATGGGGAGGGCAGGAAAGGACTGGGATGGTTGAGGGGGATGGGGTGGCATGGATGTGAAGATCAACAGACCGTTCTCTCTCTTTTTTTTTCTTAACCCTTTGACTCCCGCAACCTGTCCATCAGCATTCTGCATTCTGCATTGTCAATCATGCTGGCAAAGCAAAAACTTAGCTCTTTGACTCCCTCACCCTATCCACCAGCTTCCTGAAGGACGCTGGTGGACAGGGTGAGGGGCTTGAAGGGTTTAAGTTTTTGCGGTTGGTGGATAGGGTGTGGGAGTCAAAGGGTTAAACGGAGGAGTGTGTGTGTGTGAGGGGGGGGGGAATGGGGGTGGGAGAGGAGAGGAGAATATACTGTCTGTGTGTGGGAAAAGGAAAGAATGTAATAAATGAGTGTCGATCACCAATTTCCTGGCCATTTTAACCCTTTGACTCCCACACCCAATGCAGGAAGCTGGTGGATAGGGTGAGGGAGTCAAAGGGTTAAGTTTTTGTTTTGCTAGCCTGGCTGACAATGCGGGATGCTGGTGGACAGGGTGCGGGAGTCAAAGGGTTAAAACACAATTCAATCTTTCAGTTTTGTGGACGTTTACTTTTACTGCCACTTTACCTTGGTGGGGTCGACTCCCTGACAACAGAAAACGTTCAAGGTGTGCATCATTTGCTGAACCATCATAGACACAGCTTCAACTACACAGTGGTCAGACAGAAACAGGTAAAAACAAACAAACAAACAAACAACAAACCATGCATTCGCATCCTAAGGGGTCTCTTTCTCAAAAATGCACCATCCTTTAGCAAAACTGTTACCTCCAAGGTCAAACTTTGTTGCTGCAACCTTGAAGGTTACAGTTTCCTTAATTTCTAAAATACTTGAACCAGAAAAACATGAAAATAGGATCAGAACGTGTATTTATGAAGCTGGTGGATAGGGTGAGGGAATCAAATGGTTAAGATTTTGCTTTGTGGGCATGAGTGACGATGCAGCATGCTGGTAGACAGGGTGTGGGAGTCAAAGGGTTAATACAACCAAACAAGACAGGTGCAAATTTTCGGCAAACTCCTTTGTCAAGTGTAAACATAAAATCACAAACGAATAAATGCCAAATACAAAAATTAGGAGAGAAAGACTAAAACTTCCCTGCTGCTTCGTCCAGTGGGAGAAAAGGACTAACATGAAATCAAAATGTGTTCATGAGTAATGGTAAGAACTGGTGAGAGGGGAGGCAAATATGATGTCAGAGGGGAAGTGAGATGAATTCTGCAAGAGGATAAAACAATACTATTATGGCATGACCACTTTTCAAATTGCAGGACTCATCTCATTTCCCCTTTGACATCATATTTGCCTCCCCTCTTGCCAGTTCTTACCATTACTCATGAACACAATCTGATTTCATTTTAGTCGTTTCCTCCGACTGGACGAAGCAGCAGGCAAGTTTGAGTCTTTTTCTCCTGATTTTTGTCTTTCGTGTATATTTGTTTCTGATCTTGTGTTTACGCTTGACAAAGACCAGTTGGCCGAAAATTTGCGCCTGTCTTGTCTGGTTGTATTTTGAGGGTTGACAACCAGAACCAAGTAGCTCAATTTTCTGATAGTTTACAGGAGATGATTTTTAGCTGGGTTTTTGGGGAGAGGCTATATCTACATTTTGAGGCACTGGAGTTTGGTTTTATCGATAACCGATCAAAAATCAATATCATGGCAAAAACAAAGTCCACCAAGTGAAAGATCACATCAAAACCAACAGTTCAGTATAAAAAGTGAAAATTGACAAAAAAGTGAGATACTGGGTTCTGGCTGTCAACCCTCGTTTTAATACACATTCTGATCCTTTTTTGTGTTTTTTTTCCCTGGTTCCCGTTTGCTTGAATGCGGGCAGTCGCATTATTTTGGATTTTTTAAAATGCTTTTTTCTTTTAACCCTTTTGCCATAAACCACACTACACTGTCATGCACTGGTCTCAGACAGCAGAGCACTGGATGGTCTTACGGTGGTGACACTTAAATTGTTGTAACTTTGGAACCTCACCATCGATCTTGTTTATGTTTCATGGAAAACAGAGCAACATGAAAAATTACATCCTCTAGGCTGATTATAGTGTTCAACTGTGTCAGGAGATGTCAACTACAGTTGTGAAACTCTTATGGCTGACTCAAGTTATCACAAGTGGTGAAAGGGTTAATGACCAGGTCAGGAAACAAGCTGCATGTTATGATACACTCAGCCACAGTTTTATGTTTCAGTTTGTTCAAGGTATCACTGCACATAGATGATGCGGTATGTGTTTACGTGAAGAAATATCTTAACTCTTTTCCTGCCATGGTCGCAATCAAGCGACTTCCCATACGACCGCCATGGTCGCATTTGTGCGACTTGGAGGGGTCACGCTAAATGTTAACTTTTCACGTGGGTACAAAGCTTCTGTCAGCTCCACTGGTGAATGCAGGCGACTGTGCTATTTTTAAAACTTTACCCAGCGACCTAGTTTTTCAGCAGTAAGGCCAAAGTGCGGCTTTGTTAACTGTCGGAATTTACGTCACGTTTTCTCCGAAGCGTTTTCTCCAAAATGGCTGCAAATTGACACACATTGTCTACCACTCTGAGTGGAATAAGCAGGCAGCTAACTTTGTGTGCAGATTTTCCATTGCTTTTCCTCATTTATTATAATGATATCTGGTGCATAATTCCGAAATAAGGTCAGTAGTACAACTAATAAAAAGTATGAAAAAAAAATGTTTTTCTTTAAAATAAGATTATCTGTGGAATAATCAATCAAGCACATAAACATAAGCAAGCATTCATATATAAATACAACATCTGCCCTTTACACAGCAAAAAAAAAAGTAAGTGAAAATCTTTAATAGTCTTTGAGATATAAGCTTTTAAAAATGCATACTGCACTGCAAAATTGGCTGCCCAAAATATACTTGGCACTGAGGAGTGCTGTTTCTGGGGAAACTTGGCGGTGAAAGAGTTAAATAACCATGGCAGATGCAGAAACCATATATGAGGCGATATGTGTTTACATCACAAATGCCACGTGAAGAAAGTTCCAAAACAACCATGGCAGATGCAGAAACCAATGCTTAAAGCCTACATGCTGACTTAATCCTGAAGTTCTGTCTACAGATGCAGAAACCAGTGCTTAAAGCCTACATGCTGACTTAATCCTGAAGTTCTGTCTAAGATAACAGTTCTAAGCTGTATAGAGATTTTTCATCATTGTATCTACCTGTCTACCTGTTAATGGAACCATCCACACACATCTCTCTATGGTCTTTTTCAAAGCAAAATCAAATTCAATGCAAGCTCCATGCGACACACAAAGGATTTGTCTATACCTCTTCTGTTATTTCTAATGCACACCAGTATGCAAACATATCCAATTAATAAGCACACATGCACATATACAAGGTACCTCCAAATATGATACCGACATTAACCCTTTGACTCCCGCACCCTGTCCACCAGCATCCTGCATTGCCAACCATGCTATCAAAGCAAAAACTTACCCTTTAGATTCCCTCACCCATTCACCAGCTCCTGCAGGAAGCTGGTGGATAGGGTAAGGGAATCAAAGGGTTAAGTTTTTGCAGTTGGTGGATAGGGTGCGGGGAGTGAAAGGGTTAAATAAGACTGACCATGATCGACCAAAACTGACTGAGATCAAGTGAAACTAACTACTGGGTGTACAAACGTACGAGACTGACAGACACGTGAGACAGTGACCAAAACAGTGTGAAAATGATGAAAATGACTGACACTACATTTTGTGGTCAGTACCCTGGCTACACAACTGTCAAGATTCCCAAAGCCAAAACAAGACAGGGGGTGTAAGACCAAATACAGAAAACAATACAAAACTGGGGTGCACTGCCCACAGCAGTACATACACATTTCATGCTGCTATAGCTAAAATGTCCATAACAGACTTCCTTTTACTAGTGATATGTTTTTGGGCAAATATTAGATGCGGATTTCACAGATCAAAAAAAAAAAATCATATTCAACACTCAGAACTAAACAGAATAAGGGTTGCTAATGTTGGTATAATATTTTTGAGATACCCCACATCAGGGCTTAAAACAGGAGGAAAAAACCACTGAAACTAAGGGGGTCCTGGGGCCATAACTTGCCCACCGTTGCTATGAACGCTTGCAAGCCGATCACGGATGCCTTGCTCCTTTCGGGTTTTTTTTTTTTTTTTTTTTTTTTGGACAAACTGAAATCGCGGAATTCCGCCCAGACGCGGAACGTTTTAAGCCCTGCCACATGCATACACAAAGTCATACAAAAGTCCACCATCCCCACTTATACACACAGAAACACAGCTGCTCTGTGAATGATAGCAAGACATGCACTCCCAAAAGTAAGACCTAACCAGCTGCTCTACGAAGGATAGAAAAATACAAAACAAATTCAAATTTAAAGTCTTCACAATGCAACATGAAAACAGCCAAACTTTTTGTTAGCAAAAAACAGTCAGTCAAATCCCTCATAAGAATCACTGAAATCAGAAATACTGTTAAAAATTTTACTGACCTAACACAAAGGTCAATACTGAAAAACAAAAGTAAAAACAAAAAAACATGAATCAATACAAAAATCACCATTTGCTCATCTACCCCTCTCCAAAATATAATGCAATATGTTTTCGTGCATACCTGCTCTGTTGGTGACATTTAAACAAAATGTCTGAATATCAAACTGATAAAAAAACAAAACAAAAACAAACAAAAGCCTAAAACAGCAGCTAGCCAAACAACAAAACTCATGTAAAAACAACAAAGTAACATAACTCTTGAGAGTCAGAGTTATCTCCCATGTAGAATTTCTCAAACCCAACACAGTTTGCGCTACCCATTCAGCTAGCATAGACGCAGCCACAAAGCATACAGTGGTAAGCTTAGAACATCCCTCTTATTTCCTTCATGTAAAAACAGTAACCATTTGCACTTTTGAAAAGACCTGCAGACATTTAAGTCAGGTTACCCACAATTATATTTTGTGGCAGATATTCAGGTTAAATTCACTGCAATTTTATTTCCAAATCATAACCTCTTCTTGCATTTACATCCGTACGGCATCACTTATGACTGTGTTTCTTGCGAGTGAATCGAAAATCAACACAAGTCCATGATCAGCACTTGCAGTCTTTGTCTTAGAAGTCCTTCAACTGTAGTATAAAGATAATACACAGCGAATAATCCATACTTTAATGTCTGTCATACACAACACTAATTCAGAATGGGAGACTGGTGAATTAATAGTTCAGATATATATACAACCCAAGTGTTTTGTTCCCATGTACATTTCTCAGGACAGGACATGGTGACTGGAAATGTTGAACCTACGCAATCAAAAACATCCTTTCCGTCCTTCACAAAAATCATACCTTCCCATCTTTCATACATCAAAACAAAACACTAAAGCAAACAAAAATAATAACCAAAAAATCAAACCAAACCAAACCAAACCAAAATCAATACACACATCCACACAAACACAGAAAAGAAGGTAGGTATAAATACATGACTGACTTGTCAGGGTATGGAGTCTGGTAGATGTCCAGTTGGAAATACTGGTGCTGCCACAAGAAACAGCGACGCACTTTGTAACACCGTGTGATGCTTGTCATCTCTCTGCGCCAGCAAGATCTGCACACACAGCAACCCACCACTGATGTGTCCTTCAATACAGGCATTACAGTAACAGGCACATCATCTCATTAAAAAACAACAAAACAAATAAAAGTCACAATAAGGATTCAAGTCTTTTTAAACCATGCTGTCAAAAAACAAAACAAAAAAACCGGGTGGCATCAGAATGACAATGATAATAATTTAACCCTTCGACTCCCGCAACCAGCCCACCAGAAGGAAGCTGGTGGATAGGGTGAGGGAGTCAAAGGGTTAAGCTTTTGCACTTGATGGATAAGGTGCAGGAGTCAAAGGGTTACATTCATATTCACTTCTTTTGTTACAGAAGATTTTCCATGTGAAACTCGGGCTGCTCTCATTGTTGACAGCACATCACCGCAGTGCAGCACAACCCCCTCCCTTTTTTTTTTCTTTAACCAAGACAAGAAGACTAATTGGCCTTCTATGGAAGAGACTAGGAAATCAACCTATCTCTCGCATGTTTTTACCAGGGCAGCCAGATGAATGCCCTGCTTTTCATGATTTTCAACTGCTGTGGGATCTTTAGCATGCACAGGCTAGAAGGCACATGGGTCCAACTTGTTTTTCATCCCCTTCCAAAAGACTAAGACGTTTAGTTCAATTTTCCAGTCAAACTGAGGAGAAAAGTTGAAGCCTCAACAGGAAATGAACCCTGCCACCTCAAGTTTAGTTACTGGTAGGCGAATGTCTGAACCATTCTGCCACTCTTCTCCTTACAGCCACAAACCCGATGTGATACAAACAAGCAACCATCGAATCTGTAGTCAGACACGCTATTTCATTTTCAAATAATAGAAATTACTAACTAGAAACTATTTTCAAAACTTGCCACAGCTAATCCATATATCTGTCTATTACTATAAAAGGAAATACTTTGATAAATCAATACTAGGGAACATTATACATAGGAAATAAAAAATAAAAAAAGCATTTGCTGTCATTTTAGAGACATGGACAGACAAGGGAGAAAATATTAATTGATGGTTTATGCGTATTCAAGACTATTGTTGGTAAGAAAGTTTTACAGAATTCAATAAGATGAAAAGCATTCTTACCAACAAATGCCTATCAATTAACATCTGGAAGAGAATTCTTGAATGTTATATAGAACCAATAATATGCTCTCTATAATTTTCAATTGCTTTCCTTCTTTTTCCCCATTTATAGCCGTGCGTGTGTGTGTGTGTGTGTGTGTGTGTGTGTGTGTGTGTGTGTGTGTGTGTGTGTGTGTGTGTGTGTGTGTGTGTGTGTGTGTGTGTGTGTGTGTGTGTGTGTGTGTGAGTGTGTGTGTGTGTGTGTGTGTGTGTGTGTTCAGCGCTTAGATTTGATTTTTATCAAGATTTTGCGCTATATAAATATTGTAATTATTACTATTATTATGTTATACAGTTGTGAGGCGTGGACAGTCCACAAGCAAAGCCAGAACAAGATGGAGGCAGCCGAGATGTGGTTTCTAAGAAGAATGTTGAGAGTTCCATGGACAACAAAGAAAACAAACAAGACAGTCTTGATGGAGGCAGAAACAAGAAGATCATTCATAAGGAAGATCAGGAAAAGACAGGCAACAATTACAGGCCATTTTATGAGGAAAGGGGAATTAGAGCACTTGGTCACAACAGGAAAGCTGGAGGGAAAGAGAGCACCAGGTAGACCCAGGGAAAAAATATTGGACGGACTTGAAAAGTGGCTGAGGACAGAGAAGGTGGAAGATGTGCTCGCGGCAACAAGGGATAGATGCATATGGAGAGCCTGATCGCCAATGCCATGTGGCAGGGCACTTGATGATATATATATATATATATATATATATATATAAATATATATCTGTCTCTCTCTCTCTATATGTATATATATACACATGCATGCACACACACACACACTCACACACACACACATGCATGCATAAACACACACATACAAACAGAGTGGAGTCTAACTATGAAAAAAAATCCTGACTACAACAAATTTCTGGCGATAAAGTACTCTTTATTTTTCTCTACCCACTTTCTTTTCTTTCCCTCATATAAAATACTGTCTACTATCCTGCATAAAACTCCTCTATTGTATGAATGAGGCCTAGTTTCTGGAAGGCCAAGCTTGCTATGTACAGCTAGGCTTAAACAAACAAACACTGAAGACTGGTACAACAGCTCAGCATTGTATGAAGGAAAATCATGTCGAGACTGGTGCATCATGTCAGACAGCGGCTGAAACAGTCACCCCAATTTTTTTCAGGCAGCTGTTTGGATGGCTGGTCTTTGGCCATTATTATGCAGATAATAGTGAGAATCAGATTCAAGTTCATATTGCTTATAGCCAAGCTGACTACAGCCACATCAGGGCTAACACCACGTCAAAAACAACAACCAGGTTAAGACCAAAGACAACAGTTAAAAACCATGCTCACCGTTAACCTTACAAGTCTAAAATGCAATTAAAGAAAACCATACTCGGATGTAAAATCATATCAGGTGAAATCTATTGATCTCTTGTAAAAATTGGAAAATTGCATCAGGAGGAACGTCTTGGTAGAGGTTGTGAATGCTAACACACACACACGCACACATACACACACACACACACACAGGGAGATGAACAGAAAAGAGGATGAAACAGATTACAACAGATCAAATTGTTAACTGCAAGTATTAAACCCACACACACAGAGATAACAGAAAAGAGGATGAACAGATTATCAACAGATCAAATTGGTAACTGCTCAATATTTACACACACACACACACACACACACAGGGAGATAAACAGAAAAGAAGAAAAGGATGAAACACATTATTAACAGATCAAATTGGTGTAAACTGTATTTACTCACACACACACACACACACACACACACACACACAGGGAGATAAACAGAAAAGAAAGAAAAGAGGATGAAACACATTATCAACAGATCAAATTGGTGTAACTGTATGTATTTACTCACACACACACACATACACACGCACGCACACAACACACACACACACACACACACACACACACACACACATACACAAATAACCAGAAAAGAAGATGAAACAGATTATCCACAGATCAATTGGGTATAATTGCAAATATTTATTTTTCCTCTCATACAAAATTTTCTTTTCATCAGCCCATCATAAGCTGCCACTTACTTTAGAAGAAAAGAACTCTTTCTTCGAAGCAGAGTCCTCAAGCTCAAGTTCTTTTTCTTCTTGTAGTAACAGAATTCTTTGGGCAATCTCCACATTCTGTTTTTCCATTTTGAATGTTTCAGGTTCAGGTTTTCTTTTTCAAGTCTTGCTTTGGAAATTTCAGCACGCAGGAGGTCTTCAAATGAGACAGCCGGGCTCTGCAGCCTCTTTGTGATTCTACCAGCATGCATTTCCTGTTGTCTTTTGGGTGTGCTGGTTTCCTACAACAGTAGTGATGGGGCACTGGTTCCAGTTTCTGTTGGAACTGCTTCAGTGGCTTGCCAATGGCATTTCTCCTGGATTCTGCCGCACTGACACGGGAGACTCTGTTCCTGTGCATAATGTAATGAAAGGTCATTTGTCAGGATTTTACAGCTGTATGCTGGTGATATTTTCCCCAATAATTTTGTTTACACAATGTACTTAGGAATATGATGGTAGAAAAGAACTAATGAAATTGTTTTAAAATTCTGTGTGAGGATGTGTGTGTGTGTGTGTGTGTGTGTGTGTGTGTGTGTGTGTGTGTGTGTGTGTGTGTGTGTGTGTGTGTGTGTGTGTGTGTGTTTTCGTGTGCGTATGCTTGCCTGCAAGTATGTGCATGCATATGTGCGCACGTGCATGCATGTGTATGAGTTTGTGTGTATTTCAGCTGTTTCAATTTGTTATTATTAATGCTGAGTAAGTCACTTAATGATCACAGACACTGAAATCTATTGTAAATTCTGCTACAACTCATAATGTAAAAATAAAAAATTACCATCTTCACATGAAACTGACTCACATAAAACAAACTCAAATCTGTTCAAATGAAACAAATCATATATAACACTGTTACTTTGTGCTTATTTTAGTAATCACTCCGGAAATGGGACCTTTCTCAGTGCATGCATGAATAGGGGTGCCTGGTATAGGCTACTTTCATTTCATACCAGTATTAGCCACTACAAACTTGAGACAGGAAAGGGTAACTTACTGGTGCCATAACGCTCACATCCTGCGTGATACAGTATATGAAACCAAAATGTGTATCATCAGTTTGCACTTATACTCCCCTTTCTCCGTGTGACCTTACTTCCCACTCTTATCCATGCCACACATACATTAAATAATGTGATAGATTTTCTCTGAGAGGCTAGTATAATGAATGGAAAAGCTTGAACTTACTTGCACTTCTGTTCGTGTTACATTTAATATTTCTCCACTTGGGATGGTAAATGGCACATTTACTGTCACAGGAAGGGACAATACCTGTAAAATAAATTCAGAAACAAGCAATAAAGCAATATGTTTACGAATTTCTGCACACGACCACACAATGCAAATCACATATCGTACACAAATGCACAGAAACATGGATATGTATGCAATGTATAAAAACATGAATCTGTGATTATGTAAATATAACTGGTATATTTCACAAACACACACATACCATACCTACACACTCTCTCTCTATATATATCACACACACACATACATATACACACATAATCATAGATAATAATAATAATGTTTCATACAGTGCTTTCCTGTATCCCAAAATGCACAGCTGAGTACATGGCATATAGTTCATCACAATAAAATTATTGTATTTTTCTGTTTTATGAAATTTAAGCATTTTGCAGATGAATCATGAATGGCTGCCAATTACATTTATGTACTGGAATTTATGCTAGACTAAATGAAAATAACTTGAGCATGGTGTGGATTTATGTTAACTGATGTCATTTTAATTGCTAACCAGGTCACTGTGCTTGTGATATTTTTACAATTCATACATGTACACTTTAACAATAAACAATCCATACAACCACAACATCAGAAACAAATCACTCACACAAAAAGTATTTGCATTAGTTGTATCCCAGCAAAGCATTCAACGGAATACAACACATAATCCATACATGTCAAGTTGTATGGCTTAGCCATAGCTCCTACATTTTTCCATTGCTTTCCAAATATTATTTAATACCAAAAGAAATAAGAGGGAAGCAGGGAGAATTTTAAATATCAACTAAGTAACATAACTCTTGAGAGTCACGGAGTTATCTCCCATGTAAAATTTCTCAAACCCAACACAGTTTGCGCTACCCATTCAGCTAGCATAGACGCAGCCACAAAGCCACAAATATTATGTTAAACAAAACACTACGTGAAATCAGAAAACTGCAACCAAAATATGTTTTACAATACTTCAGCACAGCAGTGTCAAGCTCGTACTGTGAATTCACTGATGGTATAGTGTTTGATTATCACTTTGTCCGAAAAGAGACACCTTCAATCTTTGATGAATATGTAAAGAACATAAGTAAACTGTGTTTTCCAAAACAAAAACAAAACCTGTGTTTTTCTGTTAACCATGTTTTTTTTTTGGCCTGATACTGTTTTATGAAAGAAAAAAACTGTTTTTCTCTTAACCACGATTTTTGGTCTGTCTAATACTATGGTATAAAAGGTATGTCACTATGGTATGACTCAAACAGTGGTTGACATGTATGCATAATCTAAATGAACCACATAATTTCACACACATTACACTGACACTGTCACAGCATTCTCACTATGCATTTTCTTCACCTTCTTTCTGCTCTCGAAGTCTGGCACCTGACCCGGTGGCTTAAGACCGATTTTCAACTCAGAAAACTTGTCGGCCATCGACGTTTTGGGCGCTGATACTCCATCACCACACCCTCTCCTTCGCTGAACACATCTACCACTTCTTGAAACTGGCCGGCTTCTTCTCTCAAGTAGTAGAACTTCATCGTCTGAACTGAAGTCAAAGTTCTCACAGTCAATTTTGTTTGAAAATGTACTATTCTCTTCGTCTTCACTGTCATAATTCATCACAAGTTCTAAATTAAGTCTTCATATGCAGTGAATGTCTGACTTTTCAAAGCCGTACTTACATACAAAAGGCATACAATCTCATCACAAACAAACACACCCAATCCACTTGAAAAACACATGTTCTGACTACGCAGAGGCTAAAGTTAATATTAAATAAGCTAACAGCAAAAAGTCAGAATACAACTCAATGAGAAAATTAACCTACAATGGTGTCTTGCAGTACAGAAACATCCGTACTCGGTTCATTAGAAGCAACTATGCGGTGCAGACAAATCCATGCTCAGGATACAAAGTGTTAAGCTTTGTGTCGAAAGGTGATACACATAATTTTATAGAGATAACCTTTGTTTAATGTTGATCTGATAAATCTGACGATGAACAACTGCTGGCACATATTATCTATATAATGATTCAAAAAATAAATTTACATTATTTGACATACACACAAAACTATAATCTATAAGCATAAGTATTATCATTACTGCTAGTGATGCTGCAATAAGATGGGAGAGTGCTGAAGAGACACGTCCGTTCACAGAAACAGAGGATGGGTACTGTTATTCCCTCATGACTTGGGCAGTCAGGTGGGGTCAAGTGACGGCCAAAAACAGAGCGATCATGTGCCACTTTGCATCAGTTGAATATAGTAGAGTGTATGACTCTAAATGTTTCCTTAAAAATCAAACACATACACACATAAAAGCAAGTTTTAAACAAGAGTACAAATAGTTCAAACTTAAAACTAACATCTTCAATACATTGTACACAGAATTCCACTCATTTTGTGCTTGGACCAATTTTACTATTTCAGCCCAAAAGGGCTTTTTTTGGTGGTGGTGGTGGAGGTAGATTATTTTTTTGTTGCAATCTATTGAAAAAAATACACACAAGACTAATTCTGTACAGCTTGAACTAGCTTTAATGTACATATATACATATCTAGGAATTTGACTGGTTTGGTTTCACTTCTGACATTCTGATCCAACGCACAAAGAGTGATTTCCCCTGATTCTATAGTTTGCTTAACCCTTTGACCCCTGCACCCTATCCACCAACTGCAAAAACTGGACCCTTTGACTCACACACCCTATCCACCAGCTTTCTGCAGGAATCTGGTGGATAGGGTGAAGTAGTCAAAGGACCAAGTTTTTGCTTTGCTAGTATGGCTCACAACGCAAAGTGCTGGTGGACAGGGTGCGGGAGTCAAAGAATCGAGTTTTTGCTTTGTTAGTATGGCTCACAACGCAGGATGCTGGTGGACAGGTTGCGGGAGTCAAAGGGTCAAGTTTTTGCTTCGCTAGTATGGCTCACAATGCAGGATGCTGGTGGACAGGGTGTGGGAGTCAAAGGGTCAAGTTTTTGCTTCGCTGTATGCTCACATGCAGGATGCTGGTGGACAGGTGTGGAGTCAAAGGGTCAAGTTTTTGCTTCGCTAGTATGGCTCACAATGCAGGATGCTGGTGGACAGGGTGCGGGAGTCAAAGGGTCAAGTTTTTGCTTCGCTAGTATGGCTCACAATGCAGAGTGCTGGTGGACAGGGTGCGGGAGTCAAAGGGTCAAGTTTTTGCTTCGCTAGTATGGCTCACAATGCAGGATGCTGGTGGACAGGGTGTGGGAGTCAAAGGGTCAAGTTTTTGCTTCGCTAGTATGGCTCACAATGCAGGATGCTGGTGGACAGGGTGTGGGAGTCAAAGGGTCAAGTTTTTGCTTCGCTAGTATGGCTCACAATGCAGGATGCTGGTGGACAGGGTGCGGGAGTCAAAGGGTCAAGTTTTTGCTTCGCTAGTATGGCTCACAATGCAGGATGCTGTGGACAGGTGTGGAGTCAAAGGTCAAGTTTTGCTTCGCTAGTATGGCTCACAATGCAGGATGCTGGTGGACAGGGTGTGGGAGTCAAAGGGTCAAGTTTTGCTTCGCTAGTATGGCTCACAATGCAAGATGCTGGTGGACAGGGTGTGGGAGTCAAAGGGTTTATGTCAGTGTTTCTATGTTGTCTCAGATATTGCTCTGAGTTTGTGAAAACTGGAAAATTCACTTAGCCTGAAGTGACAAGGTCAGCAAGGCAGGCCACCAGTTATTCAACAGGTGCAAGCCAAGGGCTGTTTAGTCCCAAACCAAAACAAGTGTTACTAGACCCGGACGATGCAACTGGCTCCAGTAATCCTACTCTGACCAGAAATGAGTAGGCACAGACAGACAGGAGGTATGGTCAGTCACATCAGTCTACTGAATACAGAGTACCATAAAGTTCGGGCTATAAGCCGCGACTCCCCCCCCCCCCCCCCCCCCCAAGCTTTAACCCCTGTGGCTTAAAAACCGATGCGGCTTATTTAGGGATTTTCCCCGATCCCAGGAGCGTCACGTTCTCGTATATTCTTAGCTTCTCTTTAACTCACCAAACTCGTGTTTACCGTTCATGAATTTTCTGGTGAGCTCCATGTTAAAGTGTTAATTGTACACATTAAGGTGCTAACTGTTAACAGTTTACCTTTTTAAATCAAATCCGCACACATTGAAGCATTTGGATCGGTATTCAGATTTGCTCTGCTCAAGCGTACACCCTCATCATGCCGAAAACGCGACGTAATGCCTACGAAGCAGCCTTCAAGTTGAAGGCAATCGACCTGGCCATGAAAAAGTGCGGCTTATAAACCAGTGGGCGTATGTGTGAATAAAGTTACGATTTTTCTATAATTTAGTGGGTGCGATTATATACCAGAGCGCCCAATAGCCGAACTTTACGGTACACATTCTTGGCTGCAACAAACTAACACGCAACATGAGACATAAACAAACTGACCTCATAGTCTTTCTCTGTCACTAGGCATCCTCAGCTCTACGCTCTCCTCGTTGATCTCAGGGCGTCGTATTGTGTGAGTGTAAGTCCAGTTACCTGAAACAGCACACCATCGTACAATATACATCATTAGCATCATTACAGTACACCATCGTACAATATACCATCATTAGCATCATTACTGTACACCATCGTACAATAAAATCATTCATCATTACAGTACACCATCGTACAATATACATCATTAGCATCATTACAGTACACCATTGTACAATATACATCATTAGCATCATTACAGTACACCATTGTACAATATAATCATTACATCATTACAGTACACCATCGTACAATATACATCATTAGCATCATTACAGTACACCATGTACAATATACATCATTAGCATCATTACAGTACACCATCGTACAATATACATATTAGCATCATTACAGTACACCATCGTACAATATACATCATTAGCATCATTACAGTACACCATCGTACAATATACATCATTACATACATACCATTGTACAAATTTTACATCATTACAGTCATCTCTTACAAGAGCAGGCCAGAAAGTATACAACATCATCTTTCACACATGTACCATCTCCACCAATTACAATGAACAGAAATGTTGAAGCCATATAAGACCCTTTTATAACCAAGACATTTTAACCATTTAATCACTCCTGGCCCAACATAACTGCAACAAATTGCTGCTTTCGTATGGCAAAATGCATCCAAATGAACAACGCTGTGACGCTTTCAATGAATAATCATTTCTACAGGCAGGCCCGGTTTTGCTAAGCGCAACCAGCTTCCTAATGAAAGAAAAACCAAAAAACTGATCATAACACAAGAACTTCAATGTTGAGGATGATACATTCACTTTAAGGCAAAAAACTTTCTGCTGAGGTGAAATACCTATTAATCTGAGAACTGCGGAATGTGTTAACCACAATATCAAAACTGTACAAAAGTTATTCGTTATCACCTTCCTGGCCCCGCTTGCGAAGACGTGCCTGCATTTTTCTGCTGGGCGTCACCAGGTAATCATGGACAACAGAAAATTCTTGAAAATGAGGGAAAGCCTGCACACAAAAGATACTACATGTAAACGCATTTAACAATTTAATAATGCACGAGAATTGTATGGACAGCCTCCCTTACCATTCCATTACCTGCTTCACACACAGACACAAAGACACAGACACAAAGACACAGACACAGACACTCACATACACACATTCAGACACACAAAAACAAAAACTAGCTAACACACAAACTGTCCCTCCTCCCTCAAAGAAGAAAACAAAAAAGAGAGAGAGAGAAAAAAAAAAAAAAGGAACTGACTGACAAGCCATAATAAAGCACATTAGCAATCTGGATTTTTATTTCAGTTTTTTAATTATCTAGAGGAAATACTCACTGAAACGTCTGCAATATGTGTCACAAGATATTTGCGTTTGATGCTGTTAGGAGCCAGCCGATCTCCAAGGTCAATTCCTATCCGAGTACACACTGCCTGCACACAAGAAGACATCACAAAATTCATGAACTAGACACGGCGCACAAATCCAAGATATTTTAGTTGGCCACTTTCTGCCGGCTATTAATAGCGCGCCCCTTCCCTTCCACTCCCCACACCCTTTTCACCCGTCTCTTTATCACTAGTGCGGGAGCACAAAGACGCGCTACACTGACGGACTTTGGTCGACCCTGCCTGTCTAAAAATAGCACATGCAGGTGACGCCGGCTCGCAACTAAAGGGTGGCAGAATGGCTGGGAAAATGCAGCCGTGTAGACATATTTTACAAAAATCTGCCTAGAGGGAGTACTGAGCTCTTGTGATGGAAAGATCACAATCTGACCCTACCTTCCAAGGATTTAATGTACTCAAGGTATTCTAACACAGATTTAAGGTATTCTAACCATCATCATCATCATCATCATGTGCCCTGCCACATGGCATAGGCGATCATGGCCCTCCATATGCATTTATTCCTTGATGCTGCAAGCACATCTTCCACCCTCTCCTTCCTCAGCCACCCTGCAAGTCCGTCCAATATTTTCTCCCTGGGTCTACCTGGTGCTCTTTCCCTCCAGCTTTCCTGTTGTGACCAGGTGCTCTAATTCTCCTTTCCTCATAAAATGGCCTATAGATGTTAAACCATTAAATAACTCCTTTGCCCAACGTACCAATAAGAAATTGCTACTTTCTGCATCCAAATGAACAATATTAAGTAAATTCTAACAAAGACAATTATTACCTATACAAAACTTACTCTGCATGAGAAAGATGTACATCTTGTGATTTTTACTGATGGAAAGATTGATTTCTATAAACATACCAGAAAAAAATCAAATAGAGAAAAATGAGGCTTTACACCCTTATTTTCGTCAAAAAACACTTCACACACAATCATATCTGTGACAAGACATTCCCACTTTTAAGTTTATAAACTGTCATTGAAATTTTAAACAGAATAATGTTTTGGTGAAAAACGCATGTACACACGACAGCTCATAATCATTTTAACAAAAGCAGTGAATGAAATACAAAATATCTTACAGCCATCAGTTAATATCTATTTCATACATTAATGTTACACATAATTTACCAAAACAATGGAACAATGCAAACATTTATCCCATCCATCCAATCAAATGAGTAAGACTTAATGTCAGAAAATGAATGTCCTGATCATACACTTACAGAAATCATCCTGGAAATCTTCAGCTCAAATCCAGTGGAATTGTCTATGACGTCAAAGTAAGGATGCCCCACCCATGCCTGAAAAAAAATCACCACAATTATTAATCTGGAATCTTCTGAGGCTAACTAGATTGAACTTATGGTAGTGGCCTGAATGTAACTCAGGCTGAATCTTACTGATGAAATCATAGGTTATTGTTATTTGTGTTTGAAGCCCAGCCGACTGTGTATTCATATCAGGGCTATAACCACTTCAAAACATACACAATGCTTCAATAGGAAAGAAAAAAAAAAAAAGGAAGAAAATTAAGTACACATATCCATGCATTCACACACATAATCTAAGGAGATGCCCCTGGCGTTAACCACCCGCCCAATTTATCGTGGAAAATTTTCAAAACCAGTGGAAAGTTTGGAGACTAGAACCTGAAAGTCACCTAAGCTCCTGTGATATTCATTCCCACTGCAACTTCTGAACTTGCATCTTGTGTCTGTTCGTGATCATGCATTCGTGCTTGACAAAAGCCGGTTGGCCGAAAATTTGCGCTTGTTTTGTCTTGTTGTATTGAATACGCGTCCGTTTTGGTTTGCTTGTTCTTCTGGTTCCTGTTTGCTTGGACGCTGGCAGTCGCACTTGTTTTGGATCTTGCATCTTATGATGTACACAGATTCAACCTACGTCTTTATGTTCATTGGTGCTTGGGTGACATTCTTTAATTAGTAACAGTATGACTATTCATATTACAATATAATTTCCTTTCTACCTGGCTCCCATGGTCTTCCTGACACTATGGCTTTGACAAAAGAACTTGGGGTTAGTGGTGCATTGAAGAGCTAAAATGAGTAGCACAGAATCAATACCACTGTTAACCCTTTGACTCCCGCACCCTGTCCACCAGCATCCTGCATTGTCAACCATGCTGGCCAAGCAAAAATAACTACCTTCACCACTTTGATTCCCTTCCCCCCTATCCACCAGCTTCCTGCAGGAAGCTGTGAGGTGAGGGAGTCAAAGGGTTAAGTTTTTGCAGTTGGTGGGTAGGGCGCGGGTGTCAAAGGGTTAAAGTGCAGATAGCAGGGTAGGGAAAAAATAATGAAGAAATAAAGGATTCATAATTAATACCAGTGAAAAAGCTCACAGAATCAATACCACTGAAAAAGTGCAGATAACAGGGTAGGAAAAAAAAAGAAGAAGAAATAAAAGGATTATAATAATTCACATATAAATAAATCAATTACCTAACTCAGGGGGAAAAAAAAAGAAAATTGATAAGGAAAACAATTACTATAGTATAATGCTATTATCTACTCGGGCTTTGTAGAAAACATTACATTCGCGTTTGTGTCTATTCTACTAGACTGTAGTCCTCTTGCTGCCCTGTGGCCGGCCGCGGCCGACACCATGTGGATGATCTGGTGGTACCGACTGTCTCTCAGATCCACCTCATGCCAGCCATTGTTCATCTTCATCTTCTCCCAGTCTTCTGACGGCAAGTCTGAGTGCAGGAAAGACTAACAGATTCATGTTACAAAATATATTCACATTTATGCTAAGTAAAATATTTTCAATAACAACAGCTATAAATCAATTTTGTGCTCAAACAGAATACGAGGACACGTCACTATTCAGTTTGATTTTTATTCAAACTATTCAGTTTTAATTTAATCTTTTGTGATACACACAACAAGTAAAAATTTCATGATGCGTTTTCTAAAATATATATTTTTTGTGTTTGTTCATTGCAGGGTTGTTCCTCTTTGTTTTTTGTTTTTTTAATTTAGTTGATTGATTTTTCATTAGTTTATTTACTGATTTGGTTGATTTGGACAATGTGATACAAATCAGATGATGTTTTTATCAAACAAATTATCAGCTGTCCCTTTTCAGCTGCCTGTCTGCCATGCTCCTCTTCCATAAGAGTTGCCAAGTGGCCCCCTCATATTCTGCTCAACAACTACTTCTAACACTGTGGGAAAAACGAAGTTTTACTAGAAGTATTCTTTTGTTGCTATACAACAGCCATTTCATTACAATCTCTTTAATAAACAGCCACACTGTCAGCCGCACATTTGTTCCTCGTTATCAAGGATCACCCATCTACTCAGTAGAAAATGCAGCTTAGCTGGCCAAATCAGAGGAAGGCTGTGATGCTCAATTACTGGTTTGGAATTTTTTTTATAAACCATTACACTGTATGTTGATTTTCTCTCATATCCTCTGTCCATTGTTTTTCTCACATTTATTTATTTATTTTTTTTTATAGCAGAAGTTCTTTCTAGGGATCTAGATGAAAACTATGGCACCTGACACACATAGACAAGTATAAAAAAATCCCTACAGGAGTCCTTTAAAAACAAAACAAGAGTTGTTAGGTTAAAAAAGTACAGAGACAGAGAATGCAGAAAACAGAAAGCATGTATAAAAGCACTGGAAAGTCTGTTCTTTATAACAGTAAAAAAACAACAACAACAAATCTAAACCAACAGCAAACAGACAGATAAACAAGAAAATCAAACAACACAAAACAGTGAGGTGCTGAGAGGGACTAAACAATCAAACAAAACAAAACAAACAAAAACCGCCACCGAAAATAAAACCAAAATCACAGTCTGAAAATGTCACTCACAAGCAGAGCCATCCATGACCCCCCTGTCACAGATGAGCAGTACGTTCTGGCGACGTTTCTCTGCCAAGTCGTGGAAAGTGTTCTCCACTTGCATCATGGTCTTGATGATATTTTCTTGGAACTTAAAAGCTGAATCAAACAGGGAACCAAATCAGTGCACAGGCAACAAATCTGCGTAAAGGCTGACTGAAGACTCTTGAAATGATAATGCAAACTCACACTTGCCCACACTACAAAGACCTATGTTTTTCTCACACTTGCCCACACTACAAAGACCTAAGTTTTTTTCAAATCAACAAAGCAGGAATCTTTGCAATGCAATCCACTGCCACCAAATTAAGTCATCTGAACAAACCAGTCAACACTGTTACTGTTATTGTTATTGCTGTTTAAAGCCCTGCCGACTGCGTAGAGCCATATCAGGGATATAACCGCTTCAAAACATACATAACTTCAAAAGGGAAAAAAGAAAAGAAAATTAAGTACACATGTCAATGCATTCACGCACATAATCTAAGGACATGTCCCCGGCGCTGACCACTCCATCCAATTTATTGCACAGGGGAGATTTAAAAAACATACCTGAATACAAATTTAAGCATACCTAAGGACACTAAAACATATATAAAAACAGGCATAAATTACCTAAAATGCTTCCGCATATCTCACTTCCCTAGAGCACTTGTGTATGGTGCCATGTGTATGGTGATCATGGCACAAGCCTTCAGCCTGCACATAAACCCATAAGCTGGCCAGTCCTGAAGTCCTACCTAGCCTATGTTTTACTTGTCTATTGGGTATCAGTGGTTTACAGGGGCTGTCACTGGAGGCCTACAGTGGTAATCTCCATACTGAAGGGGTCTCTCACTCAGTCTGTTTCCACCACTGAGCGATTACGGTTATTAGAAGAGGGTTTAGTATGCAGTGTCTTTAGAAAGCCGATTCTCAGCCGGCCTATTAAACGCTACAATGCTTTGTCTGGGATCGACACAAAGCTACCTTATAGCTGCAGACAAAACTGAAGTCTGTGTGTTTACTTACACCTTACACTATGAGCAAATGACAAACATGGCATTAAAAAGAAAATAATCAATCTGATAATGACTGTGTTAATTCAAGTAGCATCACCCATTCATAATAATAATTACCTTCTTCTTTGCTCATGTCAGCAAACCGTGCTCCACCACTGAAACATAGAGATGAATGTAATGTTACACAATTCTAAAAATGTCAACAATGCATGACACACAAAGATTAAGAAAACTGACAAGGAACAATTTGTGCATGATTAAAAATGTAAACACATAAAGGTTAAAGGTGAAGGGGAGCGCACAGGTTGAATCCTCTGACTGGTGGGTCGGCTTTTTTTTTTCAGAGCACGTCCCATTCCTCTTCTCTGCTGCTTTAACCCCTTGACTCCCCCACGCTATCCACCAACTTAAAAAACTTAACCCTCTGACTCCCTCACTGCAGGAAGCTGGTAGATAGGATGAGGGAGTCAAAGGGTTAACTTTTTGCTTTGCTAGCAAGGCTCACAATGCAGGATGCTGGTGGAAAGGGCACAGGAGTCAAAGGGTTAATCTTTCGACTCCCACACCCTGTACACCAGCATCCTGTGTTGTCGACCATGCTAGCAAAGCAAAAACTTAACTCTTCAATTCCCTTACCCTATCCGCCAGCTTCCTGCAGGAAGCTGGCGGATACGGTGAGGGAGTCAAAAGGTTAAGTTTTTGCAGTTAGTGGATATGATGCAGGAGTCATAGGGTTAACTTTCCTCACACTGAACAGACCCAGGGGACCCATTCACAGCTGGGCTGACTGGAGAATGATCCCCAGTTTCAAAAGTCAAATCCTGTGTGGTCCAACCAGTCAGCGGGAGCTCTGTCACCATGCCATCCAAAGACAGGTTATTTGTTATTTTTTATTTTTGTTTAAAGCACCAGGCGACTGCACACAGCCATATCAGGGCCATAACCATTTCAAAACATACACAATACTTCAACAGGAAAAAAAAAAAGAAGGAAAGAAATTAAGTACACTTATTAATGCATTAGAAACAGAGGACGGCCACCTGCATCACTGCTAGAAACATCACAAACATCAGTGGCAAGAAACTCCAGGAGGTGGTCAGACTTAGCCAAGATCGAGAGTGCTGAGGCAAATTGTGAGGACATCATGTGCAGCGGCCAACACTGTTCCGGTGACGCCGACAGGTGAGACAGGTGAGCACATATAATCTAAGGAAATGCCCTGGCACTGACCACTCCATTCACTTTATCGCAAAGGGGATTTAAAAAACATACCTGAATACATATTCAAACGTAACTGGGGACCAAGGACAGGTACCACTCATCTTTAATCAAACACAGCACTTAACCCTGTCTATTTGTAGCAACAAAGAAACACAGGCATATCTACACATACCATGGGAATCATGTGAAGGTTTGTTTTGATTCGCAATGTCCAAACAGTGGACAGTGAACTGACATGGCTGTGAAATGACATCTGAGAACAGTGGGTTACCCGAAAACTTCTGCGCTGTATTTGCATTCCCACCCACTTTGTGTCATGAAAAAACAAAGGAACAAAAACAAAGGAACCAAAAAATCAAACAATGATCATTCCCACCCACTTTGTATCATGAAAAACAAAGGAACAAAATCAAACAAAGGGAAAAGTCAAAACAATGATGGTCATTCCCACCGCCCACTTTGTATCATAAAAGACAAAGGAACAAAATCAAACAAAGGAACAAAAAAATCAAACAATAAAAGGTCATTTCCACCCGCTTTGTATCATGAAAAACAAAGGAACAAAATTAAACAAAGGAACAAAAAAAAAAAATGATGGTCACCCACCCCCCTCTGATCATGAAAAACAAAGGAACAAAATTAAACAAAGGAACAAAAATCAAACAACGGTCATTCCCACCAACTCTGTGTCATGAAAAACAAAGGAACAAAATCAAACAAAGGAACAAAAATCAAACAATGATGGTCATCCCCACCCACTTTGTATCATGAAAAACAAAGGAACAAAATCAAACAAAGGAACAAAAATCAAACAATGAAGGTCATTCCCACCCACTTCATATCATGAAAAACAAAGGAACAAAATCAAACAAAGGAACAAAAATCAAACAATGATGGTCATCCCCACCCACTTTGTATCATGAAAAACAAAGGAACAAAATTACACAAAGGAACAAAAATCAAACAATAATGGTCATTCTCACCCACTTTGTATCATGAAAAACAAAGGAACAAAATCAAACTAAGATCAAGCAATGATGGTCATTCCCACCCATTTTGTATCACGAAAAACAAAGGAACAAAATCAAAGGAACAAAGAAAACAATGATGGTCATTCCCACCCACTTTGTATCATGAAAAACAAAGGAACAAAATCAAAGGAACAAAGAAAACAATGATGGTCATTCCCACCCGCTTTGTATCATGAAAAACAAAGGAATAAAATCAAACAAAGGAGCAAACACCAAACAATGATGTATTGCAACAAAGGAACAACAACAACAACAAAATCACACAAACGACGGTCATTCCCACCCGCTTTGTATCATGAAAAACAAAGGAACAAAATCAAACAAAGGAGCAAACACCAAACAATGATGTATTGTAACAAAGGAACAACAACAACAACAAAATCACACAAACGACGGTCATTCCCACCCACTCTGTATCATGAAAAACAAAGGAACAAAATCAAACAAAGCAGCAAATACCAAACAACGATGTATTATAATAATTCACCAGATGGAAAGCGGGAACATACAGGTCAGATACATATAATGTCCTTTACCTGTGTTTGATACAGACTAAATACATCCTATCATTGTAACATCTGAACCTGTACAACAGACTGTCTGCAGCTGGTGTCATGAGGAGTGGTTGAATGGCAATGAAACACTGTAAATTATGCATGTGTCACAACTGTAACCAAGGGAACGCGGCTCAACTGAATACTCATTATTGTTAATTCTGTTTAAAGCCCAACCAACTGCACACAGCCATATTAGGGCTATAACTGTTTAAAAATGTATACAGCATTTCGACAGGAAAAAAAAAAAAAGGAAAAGAAAATTAAGTACACATATCAATGCATTCGTGCGCGTAATCTAACGAGATCCTCTGGCACTGACCACTCCGTCCAATTTATCGTACAGGGGATTTAAAAAACATATCTGAATACAAATTTAAACATAACTTATGACACAAAAACATATAAAGACAAAAACAGGCCTAAATTACCTAAAATTGCTTCTGCATACATCTCATTTCCCTAGAGCCAAAAATGCACTTAATACATGTATTGATTATCAACCCTAAGACTAGTAAGAGAAAGTACTAAGACTTTATTGTACATATACAGGCGAATGGACCAGCAAGGCAGAAAGTGATAGGGAGAAATGACAGAAAGCAAAGGAACAAGGCAGAAACAAAGAGACTGATAGAAAAGAGGAAATTTCAAGCACAGATATTTCCAGAAGGTGGGGATACTACTTATACTGAAAGAGCCCCTGGCATCCCCACAGGGAACTGAACGCTATAAATGTGTATATCAATAAAGTATGTAAACCTGGCAAACAAATGCTGCTATGAATGATGAAATGTTGACCTGAATTAAATCAACAATAACCATTTTTATGACCGAGATGGCAGTTACACATGAGGCACATGGATTGCTGTTTCTGTCCAAAGCCCTTTTTTCTGACTTCAAAAGTGAAATTTACTCTGCTAATCTGAAACAGCCATAAACTCAATATCTAATATCTTGTTTTGAATCTCAGCCACCAGATAAAAGTGGACCTGTTCAGAGCCACCTTAACCCTTTGACTCCTGCACCCTGTCCACCTGCATCTTGCATTGTCAACAATGCTAAAAAAAAAACAAAACTTAACCCTTTGAGTCCTGCACCCTGTCCACCCTCATCCTGCGTTGTCAACCATGCTAGAAAAGCAAAAACTTAACCCTTTGACACCCTCACCGTATCCACCAGCTTCCTGCAGGAAAACCTTACTTGTGAACAGGGTTTTGCGCAGGTTCAAGGAGTCTGCTAAATATTGCTGACAGACTTGGGTGGAGCAGTTATGGAAATGTCTGAGCATGATGAATCCTTTTTGAAAATGCTCGAACTCACAACTCCAAAGCTCCCATCAACACACAAGTATGTATGTGTCCCTGGCATGCTACAGGCACCAGACACTAC